>WURT03660283.1:0-18238 GCA_009936505.3 Holothuria glaberrima
TGGTCAAATAATTATCTCTGCTATGTGATACGATACTACTATAGAGAATAAATATAGAAATTGATATGAACAATTGTCCCTTTAAAAAATACAGCACATCAAAATTACTCACAAATAATCTCTCCAGTATCACATCTTTACATATATGCAAGAGAAAGAAATGTAATGTAGACAATGTTCCAAGAATGTTAATATGAAATTTCTTTCAGAAAGCGGGATTAGAAAACTATTTACTCAGTTTTCTTTTTTGAAGTCTATCATGTTAACGACATTTGTTAAACTTATTTTTCTTTCGTGTCATTTTGTGATTTTTTCTAATTTGTTTCACAGTATTATTGTTAAGCTTGCCTGTGACATGAGGCAAGCATTTTGCCAATCCCAAGGCATGAAAATAATAACTTCTCTCAAATGGACTCTAGGCGCATCAAGACCCATGCCATCGTGCTCCTTAAAACTGGCTAGTGGCTTCTTTTCGTTCTCCTTTGCTTATGCTGAGCACCAAGCACAATGGCAGTAGGTTCCATTTTAAGTCTTTAGTATGACCCGGCCAGGATTCAAACCCCCGACCTTCCGGCTGCAAGTCGGATGCTCTAACCACTTGACCATGCAGTCGGCTATACTGCCATGCAGTAATATCTTTACCAAGTGTGTGAGCTCTAATCTCTCTCAAGGTACATGGGTTGTTCTTTAAATACTGTATTTACCCTAATAAATGCCCCCTCCCTAATAAACACCACCTTGATTTTTTTGTCACATTGCATGTAGTGAAATTGTGAATTCCTGAGAGAACAGAGTAAAATGAAATAGGCCTAGTTCTATCTCACGGCCACGAAATCTCATCAAGTCCCATATCCTGCTGCAAAGGAATGTTTCTGCTGGCATTCTTTGGCTCACAATCTTCAACACAGTGTCTGCATAAGCTTCTGTAATGCCGGTAAATTTGACTCTACTAAACGCCCCCCTTCATGAAAATTTCACGCCCTGGGGTGTTTATTGGAGTAAATATGGTACTCAAACTTTCCTCCCACTTTGCATACACTAAGCCCAGCCCAACAGTCTTTTGCATGGCAAACAGACGTGCCCTTGGGCCTCCTTGTTAACTAACCAACTTTGCTTTTCGTAGTTTTTCTTTCAAATGATTATCTTCATCTAGTGGGGCTCTACTACGTAAATGCACTTAACTCCACAGGTACAGTGTTCTAATCAACCCAAGTTTTTCACATGACATAAGAGCCTTTCAATTTCTAAATGTGCATGTACCATGCTCGCCATCACAGCTTGCCCAAATGGTCTCTTAACAATGCACTCTCATAGACAAAAGTGCCCTTGGGCTGCCCTGCCACCTAACAGACTTCGCTTTTCATAGTTTTTTCTTTCAGATGATCATCTTCATCTAGTGGAGTTCTACTATATATAAACACACTTTACTCTATAGCTACAGTATTCTACTGAACACAAGTTTTTCACAAGACATAAGAGCCACTCTAAATGTGGAGGTACCATGCTTGCCATCACAGCTTGTGCAAATGGTCTCTTAACAATGCACTCCCATAAACAAAAGAGCCCTTGGGCTGCCCTGCCACCTAACAGACTTCACTTTTCATAGTTTTTTTCTTTCAGATGATCATCTTCATCTAGTGGAGTTCTACTATATTTAAACACACTTTACTGTATAGCTACATTGTTCTACTGAACACAAGTTTTTCACACGACATAAGAGTCATTCTAAATGTGCATGCTGGCCATCACAGCTCACGCAAATGGGCTCTTAACAATGCACTCACACAGAAGGACCAAAACAGTAGCAAGCCTTCAGTGACACCCATTCAAAAGTCAATGAACAGAGACATGATGGCAGCAAAGCCAGTGAAAAGATTTTACAGAGCACTTTTATGTGACATCATGGGCATTGGATTCCCAGGCACTGAAGGGCTGCAAAACACACACAGTAAGTGTATTTACAGCACACATGCATAGCATAACCATAGATACTACTGTGACACAATAGACGAATGCCCTTCACTATCAAAGAAACGCACGATCTCGCCCTTCGAAACCAAAGAGACACACCATCACGTGGTGTTGGTAAAATCTCTATACCAGTATGCCCTGTACCAGTCATGAGCAACCAGACCTCCCATTACCTGACCAGTAATCCCCCCAGTGTGAATTTGTTTTGCCAACTGGCACAGGCTTAAATGGAAAACCCTGGTATGGACATACAAAACTAACATTTGAATGGGAAATGATGAAAACACGAAGGTTAAAAATGTTGAAAAGGAACTCCAAAGGAGGTCCTCCCTCTGAACCCTGGGTGTCATGCTGTTAGAAAATCTGCTTTCCACACTTTTGTGGATAATACATTAGTCTACACTAAGTTGAGACTAGCTAGAAACCTGATTGCAGCACAATGTTCTGCACACACCACAAACAAACTTTCTCATGCCATAATTATTTTTCACCATGCCCTCTGCAGTTGATACAGCATCAGTATCTATGGTGTTAACTTTTATAACTTACCAAAAGTCGAATAGTGAAATATCTGATAACTCTGACCTGGCTAATTATTGCAACTTATTTTTGGAAGGTCAGGGTGATCTTTCATGTCCATAAACCTGACTTTAACATGCCCACCCACTGTGCAACAGCATACACTTTTAAATTCCAGAACAGCCACACCTATCATGACCAGGGTTACAGCTATGTTGGTGGACACAGGTCAGGAGTGACTAAAACTCTTTTTAAGTTTCCGACCAATATACAGTGTATACGTATATTTGCAGTTTGTCACATGGCACCAAACTTAATTAAGGCCCCTGATGAAGATGTGGAAGCCTGACAATAGTATAAGGTTCCCAAAAATATACCTAATTCCAGAAGGCTAACAAGCTTCAAGCTTCACAGGGGACTTCCAAGAGAAGCCTTCACCCTAGCATCCAGTCTCCTGGTCTGGGAATATCCACTCTCTACACTACATTTAGAATCCAAATAGTATTTGGATTCTAAATTAGCCAGCACAAAACTTGGCCTAGCTATAACCCTGGCCATTACCACCTATGTTTTTCCCCAGATGTCAGCTTCATTCAGGCCTCAAGCAGCAGCCCTTTTTTACCATTTTACCCCTGTGTGTCTACCTCAGTCTGAAAGCCAACTAAACCCTTGCACACTGGGTTGGTGTGAAGCAAACTTAGTGATCTGCAAATCATTTTCTTAGGCCACAAAGAAACAAATTTTTTTATAATCCCTGCATGAACTGAAAAACGTGCCCAAACCTCAGTTTTTGGTAATTTTTGATAATACTAAATCTGTTCAAATTTTAAGTTAAAGGTTACTTTATCTGAAATCATGGAAACAGTCATGGAAATTCCAGAATGTTAAAGTCGTTAATTTTTTTTTTTCTAGTAGGTCAACAAATCCTAAGCCTATACCAGCCACATGAGGCCACTACAAATTAATTGCATGATACCATTACTACTAAATAGCAAAGAAAATGCATATTGTACATCTGTATGCTACTTTACTACTGCAATACTTACAAGTTCATCTTGGTGAGTTTTTGATCACATGATTGCTCAGCTGTTCTTTTGTTACCCGACAAGTCCCGACCTCCACTCCCAGTATATGTAAAATCATCACCATTATCCTGCAGTATTATAAGAAAATAGTTGTGTGAGCAACATCCTCTTTACAGCTGAAAGGTACATAAACATAAAATTATGGCACAGGCCCCTCCCACAAAAAAAAAAAAATTATTTGAAATGTTTACAAAAACACTTGTGTTTATTAACCCAAAATTAAATCTTGAATGGGAATGCCAAAAAATCCAATGTGTTTTTGACAAACTGGTAAGTTATCACACTTCCCCAGGTTTACAATAGAAAAGGCACTGCAAGCAAAAATACTTTTGACACAAGGATCTAGAAAAGAAGATGGCAAGAAGCTGAAGGTTTTGCAGGTTTACAGCATTTCAAATATAACACTGAAGATTATTGTGAAATTGTTTCTACATAAAATGATGTAAAAGGTTAAAAAAAATCTGTTTATGGTTCATGAGTAAACAGAACCCTTGTAACTTTTTGGCAGGGGGTTCAAGGGCCTGCCAAAGGGCCCCAACTATGATTAAAGGAGAAATACAAAAGTACTTCTTGCCCCTATCAAAATTAGTTCAATATTAATGGTTCAGTGGCTTCCACTGTACTAGGCCTATGACCACAGACTGCATATTTACCGTGCCCTCAAGCACAAGCACAAGAACTTCAGTCATGCCATTCCATACAGATACATCAGTTGGATATCTTCAAAAGGATTAATGTTTTCAGTAAAATAAAATCACAGAAAACCAATCAATGTATGGCATGGTAACAATTTTTGCTGAGATCATTCTTATTTTCTATCCACCTTGATTAATCATGCTTGATAATACATTATGAAAGTTTTGTTTAATATTGTATCTTTAGGAGAGAAAACATCTCTTTCTTCTCCTGCTACCATCTATTGCAAATTAAGAGAAATGCTACTTTTCTAGTGAAGGTGTTGAGCAAACCAAGTAACATGATGAAACAAAGAGCACTACATCAATTGCCAGTTTTCAAGATTTTGTTTTGTTACTTGAAGCAATGACTTGTAGCAAGTTTGGTGATTTCACATTTGCAAAAAATTGTAACACTTTGTATATGCAGTTCTTCAAAATGTTTTCATATATTTAGTTCTAAGCACTAGAAAGTTAATTATGTCTGTTAACATAAAAGAAAGTTTTGAACCAGACAGACAACAGGATTGGTGATTCCTAGCCACTTGGAAATAATTTTAACATAATGATTTCCCGTTGACACAACATTATGGTGAAGTCACTGTGCTCAAAGTAAGGTCATATCTACTTAATTTTGGACTTTCACAAACTCAAGTGACCTTTGACGCACCAAATAATACAATACCTAATCAATACAGGGTCACATAACAAGTATGAGGTCCATCAATATTACCTTTTTTGAGATATCACTTACACAAGTACTTTTAAAGGTTTCTACAGATTGACCTCCAGTAGCCTAAATGACCACTGACCTTCACCAACTACACAGTAGAGGTCATAATGCTCAATAGAGAGTACCTTACTGGAAAGTTTGAGATTCATACATTTCCTCCTTGAGATGTATCAGATTAACAAGGTTTTCCAAAATTTGACTTCTAGTGACCCCAAATGGCCTTTGACCTGTATCATGTTTACAAGAATTTTTAGTGCCTTTTACAATTCAACACCTGGTGACCCCGGGTGACCTTTGACCTTCACCAAAATCAATAGGGATTATCTACTCAGTGCTGTAGAAGAGTGAAAAAGGTGTGGTATTTGAAGTGACAAAGCTTAGTAACCGGGAGGTTGGGGTTTGATCTCCAGCCGTGTCAAAGTAAGGTGGGTTTTTCATCCAAGAGCAATCTACAGTTTCTCAAACTGAACTAGCCTTTCAAAAGAAACCAAATTTGATCTAAATTGTTGAGTTGGTTAGCCACCCAATGTGAAGTTGTAATTAATAAGCAATAGGCTTCTCCCACATATGTGGTTGCTTAGCGTCATAAAACAACTGCCCTTCAAATCCTGATAATAGGGTATCAACATGTCAGATTTAAAATACTTCACAATTACCTCTATGTTAACAAGCAAAGCACCGCATGCAAATGCACAAACACCACATCACCATCACGTACATTCCTTCTGCCTTCAACATTCAATCAAAAATCATGAGACAGTACACGTTTCTAAAGAGACCAATTACCTTTTCAGACCATACGGTACTCTAGTTTCAAGCCGAATGCACATGGATGACAGAAAAGTGAAACACGAAACAGAAAACATGTTTTTGCTCTGACGTCCTTTGGACGAAAACCAAAATTAGCGTTTTCGCCCGAAACGCATGTTTAGCTAAACACTTGTTTCGCGAATCAATCAAGCAGTGTTTTTGCGAAACGTGTTTTCTGTCTCGAGTTTTTGTTTTCTGTCGTTCGTCTGGGTTCGGCTTCAAAGTTTCGTTGTTTGAAGAAAAGTTTAACCTTGAGTTAACTACTAAAGAAACTTTGTGACTTATATTACAGTTTCTATGATGTACAGATCTTTTAACTTAGCATTTTTAGATTTAAAGCTGAACTTGACTTAAGTATTAAGATCAAGAGACAATAAATACTAAGGTACTGTACTTACGAGAATAACTGAGAAATTGGAGCGGGAGAGTGGAAGGAATAAAAGGTAGGGGGAAGGGGAATGTGATGGGGGTGATGAATGAGTGTTACTCAAGAGTATAAAATGACAAGAGGTAGGATACATAGGTGGCAAATGGAAGTAAGCATGCACATATAAGACACCAACATGCTCCTTGCAAAGAGGTACAACACGTTGAAAGAGAAAAGGCAAAGATACAATGGACTTGCATTCGGTATGGTACAGTCGGTAACGCACTATATGACTTATGCACCCATCAAAAAAAATCCCCCACCCCCCCACCTCAAGCATTCACAAGTATTTCACTTTTTTATGAAAATTTTAAGGCAAAGATTCACCCCATTTCACAATACTAGTTAAGGCAAAGATTTCCTCAGTCTTCACTTTGCTTGAGGTGGGGGAATCAAAGCTAGGTTCTATTTCACAGGATATAGTTGCAATGTATACAGCCATATGGAGGTGTTTCACAGACGTCACATGATCACGCACCTCTTTGGCTTGGAATTAGGGCAAGTGTCCATTGTGTCACAGTAGTATCTATGGTTATGCCCTGCACATGCACTGTATCTATGGTTATGTCATGTGTGTGTGCTGTAAATACATTTGCTGTGCGTGTTTTGCCTTCACTGCCAGTATCTCAAACACATGATATCATGAAATCACTCCATGGTGTACCATTATCTTAAAAAAAAAGATCTTTAAAGTAAACCTCATGATCTTTCAACTCAAATTTGCATATATCCAACTAAGATTATCTCTTCTGCTGGTTAAAATATATGAACAAGTTTAAAAATTAAATTAGTCCCAATGGGCTTAAAGCATTCACTTATTTAATAATCTAACAAACATGTGACAAAGTTGTCATGTTGAAGTACCTTAAAGCATAAATTGCTATTGAACTTGTCTGTCTATAGAAACACTGACTTCTGCAATTCATTAAGAAATACTCCACTTCTCCACTAGATGCTTGTTGACTATGAAAATAATGTTGAAGTACTTGAACTTTTCCAACTGCTATTTATTGTAATTAATATGACCAATAACACCATGCACTGCATTTTAAATGACTTCTAATAGTCTTAAAACAGCTTTGATAACCTAATTCTGGATCTTCACCATGTCAAACATGGCTTGTAAAAATTAGATATTGTCACGTAATTTCAATAGAAAAGTTTTACCCTTTACATGTGTAATTCTTTCTTATGCGAATGTAAGAGCTGAAAAAATAAGCAGATTGTAGGTTTCGTGTTGGAACTTTCCTTCTACATAAACAATTCAATAGACCTTATGCATATGACATCACACAGCAGAAAGTGCTCCTTCGTTTGGATGCAAGCTTGTATCACTGCAAGTTAACACCAACAAATGCAGACAGCTGATTCGTGAACCCATCAGATACACGCTAAAGAACACTACACACATGCATACAAAGTCTATGTTGTGCGTGCCGCATGCTTCATTGTTTTGCCTCCAAAATGATGACCCATGACATTGATGCACAAAGTGTATTATGTCTATCAAGCTTTTCACCCTTTCCATGTGGGATAATTTCAAAACAGTTTCACTAATTCATTGTAGTCTTTCATATGTACAAGGGTGGGGGGATTCCATTTTACTGTATATGTTTTACAATTTTATGTTTACTAACTGTGAACACTTTGCCAAAGTGTAAAATTACCAGAGGGCCTAATGTTATAAAATATTAGGAAATTTAAAAAGATACTAAAAGAACAACTGTTAACATCCTACTCATAAGGTAGACAAAAGGGTCACCTACCCTAGTGTAACTCATGAATTGTTCCCAACCATTTCTTTGTTTATACTGTGTTGTTATTGGGTTGTAAATTGTGTGTTGTAATTGTACATATCATCTTCTTTAAGTAAGGGGAAAAATTAATCAATAAGTATTTATACTTCTTTTTTCTCCTTTTCTATGCATACCAGAGCTGTGGCCAAGTAGATAAAGGCATTTGAAACGATGAAGCCCGGCAACTGGGAGGTTCAGGGTTCGATCCCTGGCCGTGTCAAAGTAAGGTTGGTTTTTCATCCAAGAGCAATCTACGGTTTTCCCATCTGAACTGGCCTCTCAAATTCAAAAGAAACCAAATTTGACCTAAACTGTTGAGTTGGTTAGCCACCCGACGTGAAGTTGCAATTCATAAGCCACTTAGGTTTCTTCCACATCTGTGGTCGCTTAGCATCGTAAAACAACTGCCCTTCAAGGCCTGAATTATTATTATTGTTATTATTATTATTATTGATGTTTATCAACTATTCTTGTCATTATACACCATTTATCTGTTCATTGCTGGAATGAATGAATTGAATTGAATATTATCAAAGCTCTCTGTGATAGCAGGAGTAGGCAAATTATCAGAAAGTTAGTAGGAAGCAGCACATTAAGTCATGACTAAAAAGCATGAAGCATGTAACAGTCATGCAGCTATACTAGGTGTTAGATGGTCAAAACTGGTTACATAACATGAAGCCTTCCAAAAATCTTCCAAGGGTTCCCAGCATTAAATGGAACACAATTCCTTGAGTTTTTCCAAAGTTTACCTTGATAAATTTTCAAGGGAGATAACATAATTGTGCAACTAATTTCTGATTCATAAATCTTTGAACTGTTCAGACCTGGAAGAAAATGTAACCAACGGACCTCTTTCTCTTTTAACTAATCAAATGCTCTAACATTTCCCTAATTTGAAGAAAAAGGGAAACTCATTTTTCTGGTTCCCCAGATTTCCAGCTCAGCTGAAGACCCTGTTGTGACTTTATATGATCAGTACCAAAGAAGATAGGCCAACCATGTCTTGTGGGAAACTATCATGTCAAAGCACTACTAAAGGAGGTTAATATTAGGGCAAAATTTCAAGCAAAAATGTTCAAAATAGTGACTTACTTGGAGAAACCCATCTAATTGCTCTAAACCTGCTATTAATTCTGTTTAATAATGACATGCTCATTGTATGGATACTGACATTCACCTACAATCTTTAACTTGTTGTAACTTTAGCAATGTTTTTCCAACACAATTTAAAATTCTAGCCTCCTGTTTCATACAATTATCTCCAATTAATTTTCACGGTCATGAGAACTATTACAATTTACTGCCTCTGGTAGATAGTAGGTGCAAGTTTTTTACACAAAGTCACTAGTAAAATACTCCAAATATACTGCCTTTAGTAGGTTACAAGTATATGAAGTTCCTTACAGTCATAAGTACTAATACAAGAACATATGCCATTAAGTACAAGCCTATCCTCAAATATCAAAGATAAAAAAAAGATATAGATATATAAAAGACTCTGGTGTTTGTTGTAGGTAGGTACAAGTTCTTCCACATTAAGTCAGTAGAAATCCTACAAGTATACTTTCTCCTATCATGAGTATAACTACCTCCTCACTAAGTCATGAGTATGAATACAAGTATACTGCCTCTAGCTGCCAGTATACAAATATCATCTGGAAGTTATGATTAAAAATACAATGCTGTCTCTATCTGTGAGTAAAACTACTTCCCACCAAATCATGAACACCAATATAAGTATACTGTCTCTGTGTGTGAGTTCAAGTACCACCTAAGTCATGAGAGAATTAATACAAGTATACTGCCTCTGGCTGCAAGTACAAAAATGTCATCTTCAATTTGAAGTCATGAATACCAATACAGCACTGTCTCTAGCTATGAGTACAGCTACTTTCCACAAAGTCATGAGCACAAATACAAGTATACCCTATCTGTCTGTGAGTACAAGTACCTCATAACTAAGTCATGAATACTAAAATAAGTATACTGCTTCTCGCTTGAAGTACACAAATTTCATCTTAAGAGTCATCATGAATAACAATACAATACTGCTTTTAGCTGTGAGTAAACCTACTTTCTGCTAAGTCAAGCGCACCGATACAAGTATATTGCCTCTGTTGGCTATAAGCCAACTTAAAGAATGACAATGAATGCAGGTGTATGACCTACTTTTGTAAGTTCAACTGTTTCTTTAGAAGTAGGAGAATGACCAACCATAGACACCAGGAGAGGTACTTTTACAAAGTTACATAATTTTGCTGATGCTTGTAACATTTTTAAACCAATGGTAAGCAAGGTTCTAAGCATATCTATCTGCAGGCTCTTTTAAAGCCAATGAAAGAATTTCCTGTTAGTTTCAAGTTCAATAGATAGTTAAAAGCATTTAGTATTACTATCTAATAAGCTGTTTGTTTCCCAAAAAGGAATAAATATTTTCTGATTAAACCAATGTTAGTGCAATAAAATTTGAACCCAACTGTAACAATGCATGCATCTACCTGGAGAATACAAAAATGTGAGACCAATTAAACAGGACAATACACGTGATACAGAGATGATCCCTCGACCTGAGGAGAAATGATGCCAACATCTACAAGAAAGCAGGTATGGAGAAGTACAAGAGACGGTTAGTTTATGCAGATGAGGGAAGCATGCAACGTAACTATGTGTCACCTCTGACCTTCTCGTCAGGGAAGGCACCAGACAGGACAATTGAAAATGCTCCTTCATTTTCTCGGCCGTGAATTCCACCGACTTGTGGCCTATGTACGCCAGCCTCACTGACCTGAAGTCAGGGTAAAAATTGGAAAATAATTCTTTTTTGGGGGAAAAGAAAAACTGGATTAATAGTAAATAGCTAACCTCATCATCCTCGTAACCTCCGGCCAAAACAATGGAATAAGCGCCCTCCGTTTCCCGACCATGGATTCCTGCTACATGGGGACGGTGAACCCCCGCTTCACTCACCTATTACAGAAAAAAGATTGACTTGATTTATCCTAGCTGCTGCAGGTTTTGGTCACATGACCAATTCTTCAGGTCACATGACCTTCACTTGTGTCAGGTGACAAAAACAACCCTTTCACAAAATACATATGCTGTCGAGAATTGTTGAAAAAAGGAATCGCCAAACAGCATGACAACGAGATAGGACAAAGAGATGGGACAAACTGAGACTGGCACAGTCTCTTTCTTGGATAAAATGTTTTGAATGTTAACTGATTTTCTGGGTATTTAATCTGAACAATTATTAGTAAAAAGTACACAAATAAGCATTTTTTAGAAATTTTGCTACTTGGTAAGCACCATGTCAAAACCTCAGGCTGCAGCTGCCTCAGCAAATCTGCAGAGGCTGCAGCCATGCTTTGTTGCTATGCACATAACAAAAGCAGGAAGCTGCAGCATTGCTATTTTGCCATGGTGCCTTAAAGGGAAATACTTGTTTTCATTAAGCCCACATGGCACGGAAAGAAAACAGCTATTTTACTAAACCGTTCAATCTCACCAATCAGCTCTGGCAATAGCTTTTCATCCCAAAATATTTGCATTTCAAGAGATATGAAAGATATGAATCACTCATCATTTTAAATTGGAAACTTTGGGTAAACAAATTATTCATGAACTAGGAAGGAGGGAGAAAATGTCTTTCTGTAAGATCTTTCTTTCAAGCCATCCAGATATGTTATACTGAACTTTTCATTCTACATTTACAAACTATGCATTTAATGTTACCAATATTTTCCCAATGACAACTGCAATATTCCCCTTAATGAAATACCCTTAATGAGAAAAAGGTCATATCCACCCCTAACTCAGCTAAAATGCAACTATTTCCCTACTCACATGAAGTTTTTGCCAATACCCCATTCACAAACACAACTCTCTCTCTGCCCTAGGCAATAAATATTTGACTTGAAAAAATATCAAAATGCTTCTAAAAATACCTTTTCTGTGACATACTTTGGAAAGACACAAGATGCCCACAAGGTGCACACAAAATCCCAAGCTTTTTTCGTTAAATTACTTCAAACCAAAAAGACACATGGATTATTTGTAGATACTGTTAAGGATCAAAGAAAAACTGCTTATGTCACTGAAAAAAGAGAGTAAGTACATGACATAACTAAAGGTAAATTTACTTACTTGCACTCTAAACTTCCACATCTGTCCTACATGTATTCCAGGGACTGAACCGAAATGATTTGGAGGTACAATGGTACAAACTTTGGTCCTACCTTGGCAGGCCATGCCCTAGAAAACAAACAAAAGAGAAGGAAATTAATTTCTCTGGTGAACATGTTTTTTCCTTGGAGATTCCTCTTTCTGTGGCCCCACCTTGGTGTCTTTGAAAGGGTTGGGTGTTTGTTTTGATAAGCACACTTTTGTTTTAGGTATGGAAACACCACAAGGGAAGTTAGAGTGGCATAGCCAAAACTGCTGAAAGGTGACATTGCAACAGAATACATTCCCCTCCACTGGCTATGGCCTATGGTACCCTGTGGAACATTAACTGGAAAGCCAAGAGGCTTAGTGAATCCTTGCCATATGATATATTGTAGCAAACATGAATCACCCATGTGACAAGCACGAGATCCCTCACAGTTATCCTACTTGAGATATCATGTTAATAAGGTCAAAAAATTTAAAAATTTGTGACCCAAAATGACCTTTCACCAACCCTTGAAAAACACAGGGGCGGAGTGCAAATTCACCCCAAAAATTGACGTGACGGGGGCAAAAAAAAATGTGAAAATTTGAGCAAATTGCCCCCATGATTCCCCAAATTCCCGAGAACGTTCCACCCGAGAATGCTTCACCTTTCCATTGATGCAAAAGAAAAAAAAATTATGTAGTCAAATTTTTGATGAAAAATAACCAAGAAAACATGACTTTTAAATGCTCAAACAAGTCCGAATACATGCAGATAATTGCAATTTGCACAAGCTTTAAAACCTGTACATCGAGATCTAGCGATCATATGACTTCATTTTAATTCACCCAAATTTTCAATGAACGAAAGCAAGAACCAAATTCACAGTCATCCTACGTTTGATATAGGGGCGAAATGTATGCAAACACCGATACGTAAGGCCATTTCGTTTCTGTACAGAAGTTCAAGTGAAAGCACAGTAACATCACATCATGTGTATAGGTCCATAATTGCATTCAAACACTAAGACATTAGGCTACGCACCTGCTCTGTATAAAAGTTGACTTACATCAAGAACATTGAGCAAGGTACGGGAAATTACAGTTTATTTTTATCACTGCTTGTATCACTTAATTTCCAGTTGTTACATCCTAGTTTGTAGCAGTTATGTGGGGTGCTTTTATGTAGAACATGCCTTTTATTTTGTGTGAAAGTAAAGTGTACCTTGTACTTTAACGGTTTACGCAATAACAATGTCCGAAATGTGACCCCAATAAGGTGTGCAAAAAAGTTGTACGGTGCACCCAAACTCGTACTAGCTCCCATTTATTTGCGCACAGCTATAGCATGAATCAAACAGATATGTAGGCCTACATATGGATATAAAGTGTGTGTATCCATTACGTACCTGCTGCTAGATGAAACCCTCAAAACAACACAAGTAAGCCTACACACTCTATTCATGTATAGATAAAGCATGGTAGGATCATGGATGGTGTGAAATGGCCAAGTGCATACATTGAAATATCACAGACTTCCAGGTATTTTTGTTTTACCATTCGTCTGTGAGCGACTTGGGCTAAGATAATGGTGTATACTGAGAAAGTGAATAGAGCTCACTTCTGATAGAGACATTTAGCTTTGCACCAAAAGTAATTGAGCTGTACTGCAGCACTCGCTGAACGTAGCACCCGAAATCACATTTCCGGGGGCGATTTTGTTCTTTTTTCAGGAGCACACAAAATTAAAAAAGTAGTTCAAGCCCTGCCTTTCACCGGCAGTTAGGACAATAGGGATCACCCACTGTACCCTATATAACCATCTACATTCTAAAGAGCAATCCACAGGCTTAAAATATCAGGTTTACCACATTTTGACCTTTTGTGACACCAAATGAACTTTGACGTCCACAAAAGATAATTGGGATTATTTACTCAATTATATTAGCATTCCAAATGTAAAGTATGAGATCCCTCACAGTTATCCATGTTAAGAAATTATGTTTACAAGGTTTTGACCATCTGACCTCTTGTGACCCCAAATGACCTTTGACATCCACCAAAACCAAGAGGAAGTATCTTCTCAACACGAACAATCCACATGTCAAATACGATATCCCTCACAGCTAATCCTTCTTGAGATAGTGTTTCAAAGTTTGACCTTTTGACCTCTAGAGACCCCAAATGACCTTTGGCGTCCACCAAAAATAATAGGGATCATCTATTCAATATGGGAAATCTACATGCTAAGTATTAGATCCCTCACAGTTACCCTTCTTATGATATAGTGTTTACAAGGTTTTGACCGTTTGACCTGTGGTGACCCCAAATGACCTTTCACCTCCACCAAAAATAATGGGGATCATTTACTCAATATGGGCAATCCACATGCTATGCATGAGATCCCTCACTGTAACCCTTCTGGAGATATAGTGTTTACAAGGTTTTGACCTTTTTACCTCTGGTGAACCCAAATGACCTTTGACCTGCACCAAAAACAATAGGGATTATCTACTCAGTATGGGCAATCCACACACTAAGTATGAGATCCCTTGGAGTTACCGCTCTTGAGATAGAGGTTTTACACGTAAAACGTCACACACCCACGACATCACCGTCGCATAGATTTCTTCGGCCTTGGGCAAGGAATCAATAAAACAACTTGATGCACGAACTCAACTCAAAATGGCTGAAAACGTATAAATTAACCCAGTAAGAGAAATTTGTGAACCTGGTTGAATACATTCATAAATCACTTTGATTATTCACCTTTCCCCAGTCTCGAGAGGAAGTTGATTTTGCAGATGCCATCTTCGATTTCTTCTTACTACCTTTCAGCTTCTCTCCTGCGTGAACCACAGCTGACGTGTCATTTTTACAAAGTGGACAATACCTGAGTAAGAAAGCACCAATCAACAGACCTTTAAATAAATGATAAAATCCAAGGTCCTAATTGCATCATAAACCAACTGGCTGGTAAGCAAGGAGAGGGCAGGAGAGGTCCCCCTCCACCGAAGGGTGCCCTTGCAGGTAAGTAGGGATTACAAGTGTAAATAGGAGGTAAAGGGGGCCTACGAATCTTTAAATACGAAGTATTCACCTCAGTGGGAGCAAATGATAATATTTGGTGTTTCCAAAGCACTTTGTTGCTAAGAAAGCAAATCACTTAGAATATCACCTCTGGTCTACAGGAATATTCCGTTGAGTGGCAACAATCATACAACACTCTCAGTGAAAAGTTGTCTAATATATCTTATTATACTAGGGTGGAGGGAACCCGTTGCAATCAAGCATCCTATTGCAGGCGTCAAACTGTCCCGATGTGGGCCTACGAATATGGAATTTTGAATTTTGGGTGAAGAAAGCCCCGAACCTTCGCAAGGTCTTTCTGCAATTTTCTGGCATGCCAAAGAATTTGCTACCTCTTACCAAGTTGCTCCCGAAGCCTGAGAAATTTCACCAGTGGTCATACAATGGCTTAAGATGCCCTCATGAATGTCCCAACATATTTACGATCAGAGCCGAACTTGAACATTTGCTTTATCGTGTGTCCATCTGGTGTCAATTTCAGGACAGTGTGATGCCTGCATATCCAAAGCCATAAAGTATGTAACAAAGCAGGCAGAAATAGAACATGCTATCTCTGCATCACAAGTTGGACACCTCAGCCAATAGACCACCACGCTATTATTTTTTTCATGTTTAGCACCATATTGTACTCACTGTTCTTTTCTTATTTTCTTTGAAATGTTTTCTACTGTACTATAAGTACATTTAGATGTTAATGGTATATTGTGTTTTTCTAGCCCTTCAAAATAAATTCTTATAAAACAAATTCTGCTTTCCTTTTCTTAGTAACAGCAACTAACAAGGCAAAACCTATCACATAAACTTTACTTAATGGTGATTTCAAGGGCTTTCTTTAAATATCAACAAAACATGCAGTATCTCAGCAGGCAAAACTGCACATATTCACACATCTAAGTTTCTTACAAAAAACTATGTTTCTAGGCAGGGTAAAGCCCCGGTCACACCAAGCACCGGATACTGTATACAAATTATCACTCGGTAGCGAGCTGGTCACACCAACAAGATTTTCAAAGCCAGACAAACTAAGTGCAGTAGGCTATGACGACCGAAAATGAAACCCCGAGGACTTTTCTACACAATCCCTGTAGTTTTCAAATCACTAATCCCTTCTTTCAAGGAAGAAATAAGGTCAATTATGATACCGGTAACTTCGGACGCCATTTAAGAACTACATGTACAGCCTGCTCTTGAGGTCAAGAACATGCCCAGATAGATGCTCCTAAACAAACTATGCAAGCTATACAGTATCACCACGAGTCGAACACGTAAAACAAATGCAGGGTACCACTTTCTTTATGTCAGAGGGCTTCATTTCATTCACCCTGGGAAGCCATGCTGTTGTTTATCCTACAGAATCCTGCTTTCCCTCTATAAAATCAAGAGTATCACAAACAAGCTTAGGCATACACAGTTTACATAACATGCATTCCATTTCTGTGCTGTATGTATACAGTGTTTGCACAATGTAGGTGTACAACAATGGTGGCTGGTCATCGTCTGTTGAGCGGAGAGAGATGCTACGTCACTTGTAGACAAAGCATCTCATTGTCTTAATATTTTATCATATTGTTCTATCTTGTGTTTTTCGCTCTTCAAACAATTTGCAGGATAATGGGTGGATTTTCAATTTGTTTAGTGCTTTACTGTGCCCACTCTGTTGAAATTTTACAGTATCTATTTTAAACTAAAACCGTGTGCATATCGGATTAAGTATTCATGCTTGGTGTGACCGGGGCTTAAACATCTCCACTTGATGTGCCCAATGTTTCTCTCAAAAATCAAGAAATAATAATATCTATTCAGTGGTCTTCATGAGGGGTTTTAGGGGGCGGCCCGCCCCGAGTGAAAATTGCCACTCCCTGAAATAGTGACCGCTCCCAAAAAATCCCAACCCCTGCAACAAAGGCTCTGCTCGGCCTCCAAAAAATGTTGACAATAGGCTATTGCTATTTCAAATGTAGGCTTAACGTAATGTTCAATAAAATGTCTCGAAAGGGATCGCCGAAAGATAATTGCACAAAAAGGAAACTTCAAACAAAGTTCTCCGTCATGATCCCCATCAATAAAATTTTTTTGCCAAATTTCATCTCAAATTATCAAAAAATTCTGAGGGTGAGGGAAGGGGGACACCCCTCCCCTCAAACCCCTCCCCGGCATTAATCGTGCATGGCCTCCCCCTCTCATGAAAATGTGTGGAGAACACTGCTATTCATTGAAACATTTTTTCTTATTTCCTTATAAATCTTATAAATCTTCCTACATACACAAGCAGATAATTATTTAAGCCCTGGCAGCCCTCCCCTTTAGATGGCAAACAAGCTTTTCATCCATCACATCAAAGTTACTTGAACCTTCCGTTTCTTATGATTGTTTCATTCCTCATTCTAGTATCCTACATTCAACGGTGTGTATGCAAATTTAATAAACTTATGAATTTTGAGTTAAAGTGAAACCCTCTCATTTGTTTCATGTATAATTTTTTCAGGATGGTTGCTTGCTTTGCACTACATTTCTGCCTACCATTCTTCCACATCAGGTATATCAGATAAAGGGGGGTCCAGACAGTAGATATGGTAAGCCATGTCGCACTCATCGCACATGATTTGTTTGTCGGGCTCTTCCTTGCCCCCGCACTGGTGACACGAACAATACTTGCACTTTCTTGTAGGTTTATCTTTACAACGGTCACACTCTGGTTGAGTTAACCCTGAAAATCAAACGGTAAAAGGAATAAAATTATTAGCTGCAGAAGATGACCAATTTATCAATTCCAAAAAGACTCGGGTGATATCTGACTGCAGCTACCTTGACATTTTATATGTAAACAGGGCTGTTGCGATACAACAGAATGGCATCGCAGTTATTGCTGCCAAAATTATCGCGATACATACATATCAACCAATCAAAATTGAACCTGTGAATGTACTATTCAATTCAGATACTTGATGCATTTCAAATTCTTAATTTCTCTATGTTTTTGT
>WURT03660294.1:0-18238 GCA_009936505.3 Holothuria glaberrima
TAAACACAAGAACGACACCATGTTGTCAATTTGTCTATTACTGTATTAGTAGCCTAACTTCAACTGCATCAAGTTGAGAGAATTAAAAAATAGTTGACTTGGTGGCCCTAACCTATGCACCTTTACAATAAAGTGATACATGTAGCCTATGACGTTAGGCCCCTACATTGAATCTAGGCTAAATAACATTTGGGGTTATGACGTTTGAGCTCTTACAATTTGGTCATATCTTATTAATTCTGAAAACAAACACAGTAATCTGAAAATTTTTTGGGGCTGTAAACCCAGCCTGCCTCTGCCTATGCTGCGACAGTCCTTTTGAAAAGCCTCCGGTTCGACTGAAGTATGACCTGTGTCGAAAAGGCACCCTACACAAAGTTTGCACAAGACTGTCAGGAGCACAGGCGCTCGGTACTAGTATAGGTTGGCCAAGACTGCATACTTATAACATGTGTTATATATATATATGCATAGTCTTGGCCAACCTATACTAGTACCGAGCTCCTGTGGTCAAGAGCAGCCTTTTAATGCTTCAGTGTGACTAAGCCAATGTGCAAACTTAGTGGAGAAAAATGTGTTTATTTTTACTTCATTGAGAATAAAACATAAAATTACCATAAAAATCTTACAATCCAAATCACATATAACTCCCTCTCCGTCTCTGGTTGATACAGATCACTTACATGAAAAGATTGTGACATGTTTTTCAACACGAAAAATAGGTGTAATTTGTACGTGTTTCAATGTAACTCAACAGCATACGAACGTAGCAGGCACCGCAACTAGCAATGTGGTCGAGAGATGTCCTGGACAAAGCCTTCTCCGGCACACATACCTACCTGCTGGACATATACAATAGGCTATCGGCTATCAATCCCCACTAACAACTGCTGTAAAAGACTAGCTAAGCTATGCACTCACCTCTGACACTGCACAACTCTCCATTAAAATTTCGGCGTTCTTACAGAGAAAGCCTCACTTATCCGCTCTTTTTTAATCTTCTTGGATTTATTCCTTGTATCTCTCATCTGTTTGATTCTTCTGCGGTAATCAACTGTGATCTTCATAGAACGTGCTTTAGAGCCATTTTTGCCCTCTGATTAGGTCGGAAACCCAAGATTTGAAGGAAGTATTTATCCGCGGATTTCGCGGCTTCAGGTTGAAGTTAAGGCATTCACAGCCTAAGAGTTACGTAGCATATCATTATTACCATTAGTATAAGCACATCCCCGTGGTTTCTTTGTGACCATCTTAGATCGGAAATCTCAGCAAGTTTTGGTCAAGACGACAGTGCAGGCTTATTTTGAAGTTTTCAGTTCCTTGCCACTGTCATTTTGGTGCCTTAATTTTCATCGTACGTTGATAGGCTTGGGGTAGCCTAACGAAGTCGTGTATAGGCTAGGCTGCCTAGCCTAACATAAGTATATAGTTTCACCTCCATCCCCCAGGGAAGGCTGCTTGGAAGGTTACCAAATCTTTTAAGGTACTACGTTTGTGTAATAGGGGTGGCATTTTTCATGGCCTGTAGTAGCTCTGTTGCCATTTCAACAGGTAAAGAGAGTAGTTCAGCCTCCAAACAGAGCCTCAGTGGTGATGGTAATTTTGGGGATTCTTTGGGGGATTGACCAAGGCCTTCCTCTAAAGGTAAATCCAGTGTGAAGTCTTGGCCTAAGCCTACGAAAGCTGAGGCTCCAGTAGTTCAGAATGTGGAGTCTTTGTTTGATAAACGCTTAGAAGATGAGCTAGGCCCAATCCAGGCAGCTCTGAATTCCTTGTTGGCTGCTCAGGGTACCATTGTTGACAGGTTTGGTGAAGAAGGGCCTCCAAATAGGCCTAGGGGTTTTAGTGAAGATATTCCAAGGACAGGTTTAACGATATCAGCCCGGGGCTAGTTTCAGATGACATTTTGACTGTCCATGCCCAGAGGAAGACAGTTTATATCGAGATTCTACCTCTAGAGTAGGGCAGTGGGTAAATAGTTTCAGGGAAGAACTGCACAGGCAACCCAGTCAAGTTTCAGGCAGGCCTAGTTGGGCAGGAGTGTCTGATAAGGGGTCCCAGAACACTGCAGATTCTCCGTTCGAAGTTGACCAAGTGTCATCAGAATGGGCTTCTTTGAGTACTTCGGTCAGAAATCACTTGGGAATTAAACCAACTGAGAAAGAGGAAGGTGAAATCGAATCCTTCGTTGGGCGTTCATTTCATCATCTGGAATCTCAGGGTAAGGCAAGTGCCCCCGAACTACCAGTAGAAGGCTTAGTTAAGACAAGTTTAAAGGAAATGGGGAATGCCTTGCCTAAGATAAGAGCCTTTAAGGCAAAACATCGGGCCATGTATCGTTGGGTTTAGGATGATTTTGACCAGTGTGACACAGTCCCTGAGCTAGATCCCACTGCCTTGGCCTTCCTTTGGGCAGCGGGAGTTAAGAAACTAACAGGTAGAGAGGCAGCTTATGACAAAGATCTGTGTAAGATAGATGATTCCTTAAGACATTTGATGAGGACTGTGTCACATGCATCAGTGTTTCTGTCGGTAATTACTACTCTGATTAAGTCAGGGGTCCCATCAGGGCTGAATGGTGACATGTTAAGTGCACTATTGGGGTCTCTTGCTACGGCATTGGTAGATGCCACAGACCTCACACCAAGGGCTTCTGCTTCGTGTGTCCTTGCAAGAAGACAAAACCTGTTAGAAGCTATTAGGTTTTTAGACCCACAGACTAAATCAGAATTGCTCAAGTTAGATACACAGGGGCCTCTCTTGTTTGGGGGCAATTTCCAAGATGTAACACACACGACTTCAGAGCAAGTTCGTGATGCTAAGGATACAGTGAGGGCTTTTGGCCATGTCACCTCTCAGCAAGAACAAGGGAAAAGGCCCTTTAAGAGTGGATTTAATTTTACCCCACCCACAAATGCCTCACTGCAATTCAAAAAACCACGGTGGGGAGAGTTACATTTTGGGCAGAGAAAGCAAGGGTTTCGCCCTCAAGTTGGGGGTTTCCAGCAGCGTTCAGAAGGACAGAAATCTTTTCGTAGATTCCAAAATAAGCAATCTGACTACCAGTACCCCAGCATGAGGCATTGCGGGGTGGGGGTCTGCTAATTTATTTTCAGGAAAACTGGCAATTAATCACATCGATTCTTGGGTACTATCTGTGATAGGGAAAGGGTATCTTCTGGAATTTCTCAAACAACCCCCAAAGTTTACCAGAGTAGCAAGATCTCCCCTCCCCAAGAGGAACACAAGGCTCTTTTATTGGAAGTAATAGCCTTGCTCATAAAAGGAGCTATTCGTCCAGTACCACAACAAAAAAGAAGCGATGGGTTTTACAGCACTCTTTTTATAGTTCCAAAGGCATCAGGGGGTTATCGACCAATTTTAAACCTGAAGCCTCTCAATCGTTTGTTAA
The DNA here is from genome assembly GCA_009936505.3 of Holothuria glaberrima. Classification (NCBI taxonomy): domain Eukaryota; kingdom Metazoa; phylum Echinodermata; class Holothuroidea; order Aspidochirotida; family Holothuriidae; genus Holothuria; species Holothuria glaberrima. The sequence continues at coordinate 3,413 of WURT03660294.1, forward strand.
AGGTACAACATTTCAAAGTGGAAACTCTGGGGTCCACTCTTGAATTTTTTCAACCTGGAGATTGGGGGGGGGCTCTATAGACCTCATAGATGCTTACCTTCATATCCCAATCCACAGAACACACACAAAGTATCTTCGGTTTTGTGTGGTAGGTCAAGCTTTCGAATTTGTCACACTTCCGTTTGGCCTAGCTACGGCACCAAGGACTTTTACCAAATTTACGGTCTTGGCACCAGTCTTAGCCTATCTGCGAAAGCAAAATGTTCATATTCTGGGGTACCTGGACGATTGGCTCATAAGAGTGTCCTCGTTTTCAGAGGTAACTCGAGGAGTAAGGCAAACCATGGGCTTAATACTATGGTTAGGATTTCTGCCAAATCTAGAAAAGTCAGAATTAATACCCATGCAAGAACTTACCTTTCTGGAAACCTCCTCCAATATAAAAAAGGCACAGCCTCCCCTTCCCCCGAAAGCAAAGTGTTAAGAGTGTCGAAATTAGTTATGGGTTGCATCAGAGTAAAAGTGCTCCTTTACCTTCAGTTGTTAGGACTCATGGCTTCATGCATAGCGATAGTGTCATGGGCCAGACTGCGTATGCGTCCACTACAGCTTCTTCTTCTGGCTCACTGGAGTCCAGCATCAAGAAAAATGGAGAAGAGAATTTCAATAACAAATCAGGTTTTCTCACAACTGAATTGGTGGACCAACAAAGAAAACCTCTCCAAAGGGGTACAATAAGCCCTTCAGATAGCACAAAAGGTAATCATTACAGATGCGTCAAAATACGGATGGGGAGCAAACTTAGGAATGTATCAAACAGCAGGCCGTTGGGAACAGTCACTCAGTTTGAAGCACATACACTGGCTGGAGTTGGAGGCAGTGTTCATGGGTCTTCAGGCATTCCTGACCCAGGTTCAAGGTTGCCAGGTCTTGATAAGGTCCGACAACTCTACAGTCGTAGCTTACATAAACAAGCAGGGAGGGACCCAGTCACCAGTGCTCTGTGCCCTAACTTGGGAAATAATGATGTGGTACAAAGAGAACAAGGTAACTATCACAGCAGCACACATCCCAGGAAAGAGAAACTCCATATCAGATGGACTCACGAAATCGCATTCGCTACACAGAGTGGAGACTGAACCCGGAAAGTCTAAGTTCAATTTTTCTTTTGCTAGGCCAACCGGTGGTGGACTTTTTTGAAACCAAATTGAACAAACAACCACCAGTTTATGTCTCCCCAACTGCAGAAGAGGGTACCCTGGGTGTAGATGCCCTGTCAATGTCATGGAAAGGGATGTTTGCGTATGCGTTTCCTCCCTTCGCAATTCTTCCAAGGGTTCTACAGAAGATAAGAACGGAACAGTGCTTGGTAATTCCTAGTGGCTTCATTTTGGCTGAGGCAGAGCTGGTTCCCCAGCATTCTGGACCTCTTGGTAAAGGATCCAGTCAGGATCCCGGTAACGGAACACCTGTTAACCCAGTCGAACAACCACAAGCAAACAGTTCTGGTTCACCAAAACGCAGCAATTTTACAATTGGTTGCATGGAAACTGTCAAGCAGCAGTTTATTGAGAAAGGCTTTTCCTCAGAGACTGCAGGCAGCAGCAAGTTGCAGACAACCTTCTACGCACAGAACGTACAACACACGAGTGCGAAGTTTTATGGCTTGGGCCAAGTGAAGGAAGGTTGATTACATGCAAGGTTTGATAGGAGAAGTGGCAGAACTTCTCAACTATCTCTTTACGGTAAGAAACTTAGCAGTTAGCACTATCAATGGGTGCAGAGCTGCTATCAGTTTGGTACACAAGGGTTGGAATGGGGTCTCTGTGTGTCAGTCAAAAGACTTGAGTGAATTGGTGAAGGCCTTTTTCATATCAAGGCCTCCTGTGAGGAGACTGCTCCCACCTTGGAGTTTGTCTCTAGTGTTAGATAAGCTGCTGAGGCAACCTTTGGAGCCCTTGAAAAGGCAAGTCTAAAATTTTTAACTTGGAAAACAGTGTTTCTTGTAGCTGCTGCTTCTGATAGGAGACGGAGCTGTATTCATGCTCTAACTACAGAAGAGGGTCATATCAGATGGGATCAGACAGGGGTCACTTTAATTCCTCATCCTGGATTTTTAGCAAAGAATGATTCGATTCATTTCATGGGAAAGGCTTTTTTTTGCCATACATAAATCAGGTTTCTTCTCAAGTAGAAGATGCAGCATGGTGCCCATGTAGGGCCCTTCAGTTCTACTTAGCAGGCACAAAGAAATTTCGTTCAGGTTCTGGTCAGTTGTTTCTAACTTACCAGGATGGAAATCACAAGGCAGCCTCAAGGGACACAATGTTCAGGTGGATAGCAGCATTGATTCGTTGGGCCTATGAAAATAGTGTGGAAGGGGACCTGAAAGCCTACAAAATGAGAGCTCATGATGTAAGGGCTTTGTCAGCTTCTTGGGCTTTGTTTAAAGGGGTCTCTTTGGCTGAAATAATTGAAGCTGCTTCAACCGTTTCTACTTTCATTTCTTTTTACCTAAAGGATGTCGCAAAGGAACGTGGCTCCTTTGCTAGGGCAGTGCTGTCGTAAAAGTCGGACAGCCTGTTTTATGTACAGTACAGTATGTTTGTTTCAGTCTGAGTTTTGTGTTGGTATGCATGTTCTTTCCTCCAGCTTTTGTATTATGTCAAGCTCTTAATATTTTTTATTTTACATGTAAATAGTATTCTTCTGTGAAAGATCTTTTTTGTTTGTTTTGCCCCACCTCTGTTATAAGCTGATCCTGGTTAGCCTACTCTAGATTCAACGACCTGTGACCGCATTTCAATTTTGTTTTTTGATGACGCATCATTTGTGATTCGCGTTATACGAAAAAGAAATTTTCTAAGTTGGTAGGGTCGTTCAACGAGCTTATGACTTGAGTTGATTACAAGTCATTTTTGCAAGTCAAAGTCAAACCACAATTCATTTTGCGCGTCCAAGTGAAGTCACAAATCAATGTCAGGATTTGCAAGTCAAGTTACAAGTCACAAAAATAGTGACTCGAGTCCAAGTTGCATAACTCGAGTCAACAACTCTGAAATACAGGTCATAGTTCAAACCTGGCAGGTCATATTATGTGATATAAGCTCTGAACCACTGGTGCAGGCTAGCTTATTGTAGAACACACCGGGATGCTTAAGATGCATAAACAAACTTTTAAAGGCACTGGAAATTCTCTGGAAAGCTTATAAAGTCTTAGTGGCGATGGCCCGGGGACATGGGGCGCAATTTTAAAGTGATCCGAAAAGGCGTTTCAGCTGTAGATTTCTATAGGGGTAGTGAGGTGAGATTTTGACCAATTGATGGATCTATTGTAATCATTTTCTATCACAAATGTTTCTCAAACTATCAGAATTTTTGCAAATCCTTCTCAATCTATTAAAATTTTTAGCCTTACTTCAGTGTTGTTCTTATTGTCAATATCTTCCGATAAGATCTTTCAGAGAAGCACAGCAGCAAAAGTTGAAAGTTTACAAATTACCATTTAAAATGACTGGCTTATGTCTTGAAAGTGTCTCGATGCACAGCCTGAATGCAGGTTTTGTCGTGGAATCTTATTCAATTAAAAATTTCGTCGCGCTAAGCGCTCATTCGTCATGGTAGGCACTCCATCTCATGACATTATTAAGGTAATAATACAAGACACTATTCTGATTGCAACACTTTCCGAAAAACAGAGATACATCTCCAAATATCTATGGGGGCCTCGCATCAATATGGGAACTTTTAATCTAATTTGTAGTATGATGTGGGAGGTTGAAAGTACGTATTTGCCGTTATACATTTTTGAAAAATTTTTACCGAGCTCTTCGCGCGCAGCCATTATCGGTATAGATGTTGATTGTTAATACACTTACGACGAAAAGAGCATTGTTCTTGTTAGTCCTTTTGCTATACCTATCGGGTCTAATATCACCTCCCAGAACCCATACTCGCCCTCCCTCCCATTCCCCATTGCTGGAAGCTCCCCTTTGCTGGAAGTTGTGCGTGTGGATTTTCGTTCAAAATTAGTAAAAATACGATAGTTTTAAAGTGCTTGGCATCATACTCTGTATTGTCATTAGGATGCCAGGTAACCCCTACTTCAATGCCCCCATTTTATGTAATTAATGCAGAGCTTCCAGGAGGCTCTTTACAGGTATCCGCCTAGCCTTAGATGCCCTTTTACAATGCATATTGAAGGAAAGGAAAATTTTCGTAATCATCCAAGAATATTACCGTGGACTCCACGCACGTATTTTGCGTAAAAATTACCGCTGAATATAAGGCAGTAAATAGCCAAAGGGGGGGGGGGGTTAGGAGGTTTGTTGGCAACGTATCTTTCTCTTAGCCTACAACATACTCTCCTCTTTCACCCTACCAAAAAATAGAATTCACTTAAATATGGAGATTTTCCAGCCATATATAATCTGTTTCAAAAACATCCCGAAGATAGCACCATTTTGCATTTAAACAACCTTAAATTAACAAAAATTTCTTTAAAGGGAGGAGCCCTGAGGACGGTCCTTTATGTAGTGACAAAAAGTGTCATTTACACAGACTTGGGGTTTAACTGAGGTGGCATTAAGACAGCAACTGTGATGGACCCCCCCTCCCAAATCGCCAAATTCTGGCTGCGCCACTGTAAAGTCTCTTGAAATTTTATCATCCGGTTGTCAACCAGTAGGTCTTTGAAGTTTTGCAGTTTATGTAGCGGTTAACTAGATTTAATGTGTCTCATTTCTGGCAATTTTCCTTGGTTCTCAAGTAAGCAAGTACACAGAGTCTATTTTACAGTGATTTGCTCTCATTTTAGTATCCTAGCTATTGGAGTGTTGGACATGCCATACATGTATGTATAACATTTCATTTTAGAAATTTCATTGGCAGATCTACATTTCTTACTTCCAGGAAATATCAGAAGATATTGGCAGGGAAGGTGAATTTCTTGGCAGACACCTTGGACTGCCAGAAAAAGAAATAATTCTTATCCGGGAAGACAGCTCTAAATATTGCAGGGAGAAGAATTACCGGATATTGATAAGATGGAAGGAGCTAAAGAGTCATGAAGCTACCTATGAACGTTTGAGTAAAGCCCTCCTGAAGTTAGGCAAGAAAACTCTTGAAGAAAAGTACTGCCCAAGTAAATCAGGTCTGCCATATGTTTCATACTACTTATTTCCTTTTTTAGCCCCCATGCCTCTTTTTATTGGCCTCCCTTGCACGAAAAACAATCGTGGTACCACAGACCTCACAATTACCGTTACTTTACACCTATATTCCCCAATGACATCACACAAAACAGATAACAATGAGGTCCTCCGTTTGTATGTAAAACCTACTTGTGTGTGTATGTATGTGACGCTTGGATTGTAAACACTCTATCTCAAGAACGGTAAACTCAATGCATCTCATATTTTACATGAGATACCCCTTATTGTGTAGATGATTCCTATTGTTTTTGGTGAAGGTCAAAGGTTATTTGGTATCACCAGAGGTCAAATGGTAAACACCTTGAAAAATGCTTGTAAACACTATCTCAAGTTGTGTAACTTCAAGGAATCTCATACTTGGCATGTACACGGCCCGCGTTGGGAAGATGATCCCTATTGTTTTGATGGAGGTCAAAGGTCATTTGGGGTCACCAGAAGTCAAAAGGTCAAAATCTTGTAAACACTCAGTCTCAAGAATGGTAATCTCAATGGATCTCATATTTTACATGTAGATACCCCTTATTAAGTAGATGATCCCTATTGTTTTTGGTAAAGGTCAAAGGTTATTTGGGGTCACCAGAGGTCAAAAGGTCAAAATCTTGTAAACACTCAGTCTCAAGAATGGTAATCTCAATGGATCTCATATTTCACATGTAGATACCCCTTATTAAGTAGATGATCCCTATTGTTTTTGGTGAAGGTCAAAGGTCATTTGGGGTCACCAGAGGTCAAAGGGAGAACACCTTGGAAAATACTTGTAAACAATCTCTCAAGTTGCGTAACTTCAAGGTATCTCATACTTGGGATGTGCATGAACCATGTTGGGAAGATGATCCCTAATGTTTTGGTGGAGGTCAAAGGTCATTTGGGGTCACCAGAGGTCAAAAGGTCAGAATCTTGTAAACACTATAACTCAAGTAGGATTGCTGTGAGGGATCTCATACTTAGCATGTGGATTGCCCATATTGAGTAGATGATCCTTATTATTTTTGGTGGAGGTCAAAGGTCATTTGGGGTAAGCAGAGGTCAAAAGGTAAAAATCTTGTAAACACTATCTCAAGTAGGATACGGTGAGGGATCTCATACTTAGCATGTGGATTGCCCATATTGAGTAGATGATCCCTGTTGTTTTTGGTGAAGGTCAAAGATCATTTGGAGTCACCAGAGGTCAAACGGTCAAAATCTTGCAAACACAATATCTCAAGAAGCATAACTGGGAGGGATCTCATACTTAGCATGTGGATCGCCAATATTGAGTAGATGATCCCTATCGTTTTTGGTGAGGTCAAAGGTCATTTGGGGTCACCAGAGGTCAAACGGTCAAACTCTTGTTAACACTATATCTCTAGAAGGATAACTATGAGGGATCTCATACTTAGCATGGGGATTGCCCATATAAAATAGATGATCCTTATTGTTTTTGTGGAGGTCAAAGGTCATTTGAGGTCACCAGAGTTCAAATGGTCAAAATCTTGTTAACACAATATCTCTAGAAGGATAACTATGAGGGATCTCATACTTACATGAGGATTGCCCATATTGAGTAGATGATCCTTCCCTTGCCAAAAAATCCTGCCTGCCGCGACTAGTCGCTGCAACTTTGCAGTGAGTCTGCCGCGACTTCGCTACGACTTCACTTTCACATGGACATGAGCTCTCTGGCGACTTTGCCAGAGAGAGCGTTGCAGCGACTTCACCACAGAGAGCCCTGCTGTGACTTATTTTGTAGCTTTGCTATGACTAAGAACTAAAGCATGCTTGTAGTTGTCTTGCAAGCTATGTACATGAAGTATTTATGGTTGCTTGGGCCTATTCACCTGTCAACTTATCCAAAATGTACAAAGAGTGAAAGTTGGGAAAGCCATAAATGCATGCACGTTCATTTCAACTGAACAAAGCATGAAAAAATAGAAGTTGTGATTTTCGTTATCATAGGGGTACATTTATATTTAACTGGAGTAGATGCATGCTATATCCAAGGTTTTATTGTTCAGCTGAAACATATTTATTCCATTGTCCAAGTAGAAATGCAGTTCAAAGCTAAATGTTCCAGAGCCATGATATTTTGAACATGCATTTGAAATAAAAAAGTTGTCATATGATCAACAATGGCTTGGTTTTCACCAGCAATGAAGTTCCAGTAGTATATATCATACCTGGCACAATTGTCACGCATGTACAGTAGATGTATGGCAATTATAGACCAAGTGCAGAATGAATCCTGGTATACACAGCTGCTTATTCATGCTAGGTGACTTCAAATTCTTAAAAAGCTATCTCATAAAAGTTTGTAAACTATTTTTTAACAAGGTATAGAGGAAATAACTTGATCACAAAACTTCAACTGTAGCCTCGTGAGCTTGGAACTTGATAGAAACTAAAGTTGGCTTGTTTTGAATTCCGCTGCAATTGCACATTCAGTTTAACATTGACAGTTGTCCATGTAACCGGCCAACTTGAAGAAGCGTCCTTTACAAACGCTTTGAGTGACAGCACCAAAGTCTTCGCAATTGATCAGCTTTCGAATTGGTTCCTGGCTGGTATATGCATGGTCAGTTTGTGAATGGGTGAATATATCAATTTGCAGTACTGCAGAATATACAATATTTCCACCAAGGCTGTATGTCCAAAATAACAACACAGTCAAGAAATGCACACTGTCTGATGTATGCAAGTCATGCCTACACAATAGTATGCAACTTTAAACCCATACTATACTTCTTCTATGTTTCAAGCCGGAACAAAACTCCACAATTCAGTTACTCCAAACTTTAGGAACTGCTATAGTACTCTATACCTCTAACTGCAATTTTTGTCGGCTGCACTGCAGCCTCATACTCTTTACTGAAAGCAGCTTACTTTAACAGTGCAACTCCTCCTATAGCCTACTCTATCACACTGTTCTCACAGTGTCTTCATGTGGATATAGCAATATACACACTCAGATCACCTCTCAAAAGCCCTCTCTTGATGCAACTGGCCAATCACAAAAGATCTCCTAGAGAGTAATGAATCAGATGGCATGTACCCTGACACCACAAAATGTCTTTTGTTGAAGTGTTTCAGTCTTGCTGTGACCACACTGCGACTATTCGCAGCATAACAGTCTTCCGGTGAATTGATTCAATTTTGCTGCGACCATGCTGCGACTAGTCGCAGAAAAGAGACCCTCTGGTGAAGTGAAATCTCACTGCAGTGAAGATGCAGTGACTTCGCTGCAAAAGCGAAGTGAAGTCTTGCTGCGAAGTGATTCCTTCGCCGCGCATTCGCGGCGAAGTCGCGGTGCAGTCGCAGCGAACAAATTTGTTCGGTAAGGGTTATTGTTTTTTGTGGAGGTCAAAGGTCCATTTGGGGTCATTAGAGGTCAAAAGATCAAAAACTTATTAACATGATATTTCAAGTAGGATTGCTGTAAGGGATCTCATGCTTGTCGTGTGAAAGATTCATGTTTGTTACAATATATACATATGTCAAGTCAAGGAATCACTAAGCATTTTGGCTTTCTGGTTACAAGGCGCTTTCGAGCCTGAAAGCAGGTTTTTTTCTCAGACTTGAAATCTGCGACATGCGAATGGCGGTGATACTCCTTTTACCCAAGTCCTTAAAAGATAGCAAACCCGGGAGTGCGTGAAATAAGCAAAGTGAGTGTATTGTAATAATAAAGTAAAATGAAAACTGTTCATACACTGCAAGATAAAAGTTGACATCTCAAATGGATTCCCTTTTTACGAAGTGGTAACTCGGATCGCATTTCCACTAATTTTACCGTGCCGAATGATAATTTATAACCAATACAAAGTAACCTGAAGATGAAACAAACTACGGTGGATTCAACACAAAGTTGATAGACTCCCCTGGGTTTGCAAAACAGAGACCTGCATGACCTCCCGTGGCTCCGACATAAAATCCAATACAGACTGTAAAGAGACAACCTGGGACTTGAGTAAAACGTTATCATTAAATAAAAATAATTTTCCCTCTGAAATGAATGTGTCCCAGTGGCGTAGCCATGGGAGGGGAGGGGCTACGGAGGTCGATGCCCCACATATTTTTTTGAAGCACATTCTTGCCCCCGCTCAAATAATTTCAAGAAATGCGTTTAAAAAACGATTTTTTTTTTACCGACGAAAATACGACATTTGCATTACCAAACTTTGCAATTAATCAGTTCGGCCAATTTGTCCCCGTCCTCGTTTTCAAGTTGGCGCGCTGACGAATTGCAATTTGGCATAGTGACGAATATGTATATTTGGTCATTTTGGCAAAGTGACGAATAAAATTTTCGCCCGAATCTGTATTATCTTAGTTTTAAAAATTGAAAAGACGTTGTTATGTATTTAATTTTCTACAGTTTAAAACATATAAACGGTTAATTAAACAAAAAAACCTCCAACTGAGATGACATTAGTCACTTTGTGAAATACAAACACCACAGATTCGTGAAATTCGGGTTTTGATTCATCAGTACGCCAAAAAGGGGACGGCTGTTGGCAGGTACGTGTGTGCGTGCGTGCGCGTGTTTTTTAGGAAGTTGTCGGGCAGACATATTCATATACTCATTTTGGTTGCCCCCCCCCCCACCTTTGAGAAAAGTCTTGCCCGCCTAACAAAGAAATTCTGGCTACACCACTGATGTGTCCTTGCTCATAAATGAAAATACCTTATAATGCATATTAATCAATGCTCTGAACACCTTTATTTTTTGCAAAATATATTTGATAAAGTTATGACCAAATACGGCATCCTCATATGTTATTCCGTAAAAGACGGATAGACTCCTTGTCGCAGGTGCGACCAGTAATCGGGTACTACTGGAAAAATGTCATTTCTCGGACAGAAACAAGAATGGTATTCTCTCAGGCATTCTCCGCTTCTATCCCAAATCAAGCAGACATATTTCATGAAAATGATGACTAAATATGAAATTTAGAAATCTATCTTGAAATTGGAATTTGTTTCTGACAACATAAAATAGCTTAACCAATTCACAGTGATAATTTTGCAGTGTTGAAGTTGCCATCGCGGAATCTCGATACCCCTTATCGATTAAAAAGCTTTCTCATGTACTAATTTCCCCAAAGGCCAAATAATCAGCTCCCCCTAACTGCTATCCATTACAGCAGGTTATTTAACTGATTTTGTTATTTCTTCTTTAATCTGAAGCCCATTCCTTAACTTGTCATCATACCAATCTTTAACGAAACCTTGTAGTCAATCTATCTTAGAAGCGGGATGGAAAAATGTCACACTGTTTGCTTCCATTGTAATCAAGTCTTTGATACTGGTAAATATAGAATCCCTCTCCAAACCTGTACAACCCGATTCTTACTAGAGTATGAATATCATCTTTCTACCTGTGTACGACTTGCTTTGCAGATTAAATTATTTCCTAATATCCTATTTTTTCCGAAGCGTAAATTTCTTTAATCATGACATCTGAAAGTAAATATATAGATAAAATTACCAGGCCAAAAAAAATGCAATTTCCTATAATCTGAGAGGCAGTTTTACCACAGAAGTACGACACGTTTACTGATAGTAGGGCTCCGCTGAGAAGGAATCATGATGAGAAATCCCCCCCCCCCCGACATCCTTTCTTTAAAAAGGATCAGTGAAAAGGATACTATTTCTGTCAATATAATTGGAACTATTCTATGTATCATTTCTGACTTCCAGATTATGCACAGGTGTAGAAATGTGGGGCAGCGGGAACTATCGTGGGTCTAAGGGGAGGAGATCCCCCTCCCCTTCCCCTTCCCCTCCCCCTTTAAAAATTTTTCAAAAATTTGTTGTCCTTACATGCAATCTGGTACCATATATGCTAACTTTTGAAGTAAAATTTGCCTCACAAAATTACGTATTTTTAGGATAAAAAATTGGCATTCATGAGAGGGGCCATGGCCCAATGCCCCCCCCCCCTCCGGCGTACGTCACTGGTTGTACGATCCGTAGATAATTACAATTTTCAGGACGGTAGTAATTGTCATTAGGCGTACAGGACTCTTCCAATTTGGGGCAGAAATTTTTTGCCCGAATCTTAAAAAGTTGCCTGAAATTCGTTGCAGTTCAGGTGCATAAAATAGACCAGACCAATTAACAACTAAATGCGCGCAAAGCGGGGGAAATTTTTCGCTTATTTGTCGGGTATTCGATCAAAAATTCGGGCAATCTTTTTACTTTTACTTCATCTCTGCCGGTATTTCAATTTGAGTAAGGTATCAAATGTAGTTCATGTCTGGTCTATTGTTACAAAGCATAATGAACTGGATTTGAGACCAACTTCTTGGCGCTCAGAGACCGACTTTTGATTTTCACCGGGGGGGTGTCACATCCTCATACCCCCTCCCCCATATTTACGCCCCTGGAGGTAACTTTAGCATAAATTTGCTATCATCATTCTTATACACACCTGATTCAGTCTGATGAAATCTTCAATGAAAGATAAATTTCTCGGCGGACATTTGCTAATGCTGTAAGTTTGCTGTTTGGTATCTTATGATTTCACCACCTTATCGCATACAACTAACTAAAATATACAATCGGAGTCCAAAAGGGGCGAAGAACATCCTAACCTCAGGCCATATGTATCTTGTGTTCGGCGAGACATTTGATCTGGCAAGTATTTACATTATAATCATTTTTACACCGCCATTTAACCAAAGCTGGTACCAGAGGGAGATAGGGAGTCGACGTGCCCCCATCAGCTAATTTTCCAGTTTCTTCTTAAGCCAGAGTGGGTACGATGAAGTGTGACACTCCTATCTCCGCGAGGAACAGTCACATCACGGTTTACCTTTTTCTGCTCTAAATGGGTGCAAAGCCTTAAATACGAACACAATATTTTTTTTAATCAATAGTTTTGTGCTACGTAGTGAATAGTATTACGTCCTTCCACCATACTTAGTAACCCAACCACACTTAGCGTTCACAGTGAGCCACAACTGGAAAAAAGGCCGTGGCCGGCTCGACCTGAACCAATTGGTTGTAAACTGGGCCGTTAAACCTCATCTAACTAACTAACTGACTTAAGGTTCACACCTGTATGTTAATGTTGCAAATTTTATCCCGAATAGCATAGCCTAGTTTGTCTTTTGTGTAAGGCAGAATGCACTTCAAAACAAGTTATCCCCTGTAAAATGGCGGCTCTGCTTTTGCATTTTGCAGATATAGATTCGGCTCATAGCAAAATAAGATTAGTGTTCTCATTATTTCAAAACATACTTTGCATTGTTTTACAGAAAGTTGGTTTCTGGACACTAAATGGCTGTCCAGTTTCGTCGTGAAACCTTTATGGTAATCCTCAAAGACTAAAAGACGTACCCCTTAACGTTGCAAAAGAAAACCCCCATTTTTTTCTTTTTTTCTTAAGTTATCCTTAGTAAAATCCCAAACGTTTGAATTATCTTCGATACACACCCCCAAAATTTTCGGGGCCCTTCGCGTGTTTAAGACTTTACGTTCGCCATCCTTACGTCAATCTGTCTGAGCTGCGGGTTGCTGGACATTATGTCAGGGAGCCTGTCCCCCCTATCCAGAAAATTCTGGGGCCACCCTTGATTTCTAGTACATGATGCACATGTAAGAAGAAAAACGTAGCTTCATTTGGTTTATAAACTCCTTCCAAGAGAGTAAAAAATCTCTCATAGGGAAAAATCCCTTAATCCCAGATCATGCTTGTAGAGACACATTAATTTACCTTTTCTTTGGACAGTTTGAAGTGTTCATTTCTACACCATGGCTTCTCGAAGTAAAGAATGTTTAGACGCTTCAAGGTCTGGGATGTGACCTTTCCTTCAAGCTGGGAGCAATTTCGGGTGGACATACTAGGTCTTGATACTCTACGTGCACCGATGGTGCCACTTCGCCCAGATAGTGTCAAAAATTAGTCCCTCTAAACAGTGCCCTACCCTCGAGTTCATTGTACCTGCTGAACAGGCAGTTCTTGTTTGTTGTGATATTATTGTCATCTGGTTCGTGTTGTTGTCAATAATATTCTTCGTTCGGCGCCGGGCGTGCAGGCGTGTTTTACGCTCTTTCTCGTAGCTTCTCATGCCTAGACAGGGTTACGTCAGGTTATGTCGAGGGCATGTGGTATATAGTGCTCTGGGTATAAGTAAAAAAGATCAAATACAAACGTTGCCTCGCGCAGGTGTTACCCTGATTACTCCTGTCCATACATGTGCTTCTCGCACAATTTTTTTCTCGTAGCTTCTCCTGCCTGTTCAGGGTTGCCTTTATGCAACTTAAAGGTAGCGAGGAAACAGTTAGAGGGGTAGATATTTTCGTTGTTTTTAATTTGGGAAATTTGACGTTTTTTTTCTAAGGCGAGATATTTTTATCGCGCGTTCGTCATGGGCGTAGTAACGTCGTTAGATTAGTCTAGGTTTTAAAGGGTAGGCTAATACTATTACTGATACTGGCTTCAGTGTAGGTACAGACACGGTCTAGCCGAGGCGTAGGCCTAGGTTAGGCACAGCACTACAACTTAACGGTAGCGAGGGATCGGTCGTCAGCGGGGTGGGCCTAGATATTTTCGCTGTTTAAAATTTGGAAAATTCTGACGTTTGCCTGCCTAGGTCAAGATGTTTTATTGCGCGTTCGTCATGAGCGAAGGAACGTTATTCTAGGCCTAGTCTAACATTAGGCTAGGCCTAACCTAGCCTAGGGTACCTAGCCTAGGCCTATTTCTCACATACACTTTGTTCCCTGAATTAGGCCTAGGCCATGGCTGTTCAAATTTTTTCCTGCAAAAGATCCCTGAGGGATCCTGCGTCTGTGTGCGTTGCTGCAGTGAATGTTGCTACGTACGCGTATGCGCGTGTATGAACGTAACCAAAGCTATGGACTAGGTCACAATTGAATAGCAGTGTAAGCCATGCAGCATGCAATAGTGTGAACGTCCTAGTAAAAAGATTTAGGCTAAGCATTTTGATAGAACGTCTAAAAAACAAAAGAGCATTGCTTGTGCAAACCACAATTTTTGGACACTATGGAGTATGTGCACGTATTCTTAGCAAGAAGGATCTAAAACATAAATGACCCATAGAGGTCAATAACCTAGGAATATGTGAGAATTTTATGAAGATCGAGACCAGCAAAATATTTTGGCGATGCGGTAGCGCAATTTTGTGAACAACGATGATGCTGACCTAGTATGGGAAGCCTCAAAGCGACCCCATATACTAGGTCAGCAGACTGCGGACTCGGCCTAACCTAGGTTTCGTTTTAGGGCGTAGCCTCGTATTATTAGCCCTCGGCTTTAGGCCTAGCCTACGCTACTGGTTTCAGCGTACTGTACGTAGGCTAGGCCTACGGATGCGGTCTAGCCTAGGGTGGGCTGCAGCTGTTCATCGACAACCTAAAAACTCTATAGGCCTCGGCCTACTCAGTATTACAACAGCAGTGGGGCATTCGCCGTCAGAATGACGGCAGGCTCTCGTTCCTACAATGCCTAGGCCTAAAGTTAGGCATAGCCTACAAAGATCCAAAAATTCAGAAAAATTGAAGGATTTTCACAACAACAAATGCAAGTTACACCTAGGCCCAAAAGGAAAACTTAAAAGGAAAGTCCATTTTTGGTTTCGATAAGAGAAATCTAGGCCTAGCCTATGCA
>WURT03660305.1:0-18238 GCA_009936505.3 Holothuria glaberrima
ACAACAAAAAAAAAAAAAAAAAAAAAAAAAAAAAAATGCAGAATTTACAGTGTAGCGACGTAAAAAAGGGGATGGGAACCCAGTTGAGCGAAAACAAAAGTAAAATGTTTGGAGATAGGATGTCTGTCTATACAATAGCTTTGTTACTGTGACAAGGGGTGGGAACAGGGCCGTCGAGACCGGGGGAGTGGGGGTGTCTCACCCCAAGTTCGTCAGAACGAGGATAGTCGGAAAATCTGAAATTCCAGTTGGAACTTCTGTTATTTCAGTGTATCACATTTTCCGACTGAGCCTATTCCAACTTTGTATGTATTTTCCAACTAGATTAAGTAAGAATACTGCCAAACGTTATTTTCGTCACCCAAAATCAATCAAAACTGTCCTTCGCCTTTTTCAGGCCCGTAACCAGACTTGGAGAACAGGGGGGCCAAACCAAGCTGGGGGTGGGGCTTTGAAGGTATGCTATTGCACAGGAGCCTGGCTATGCCCGCAGAGCAGGGGGCCAAGCCAAGGAGCAGGGGGCCCCCATATGTCCCCCCCCCCGTTGGTTACGGGCCTGGCCTTTTTAATTAATGAAAAATTTCGGCGCGCTTGGCACGCATGCGTCACGGTTTGCGCTCCATCTCATCACCACTATTAGGATAATTATACATCTATCTTTTCTGATCACAACGCTTTCCGAAAAACAGAGATACATCTCCAAACATTTGCAGGGGCTTCCGATCAATATGTAAAATCTAATTTGTAGCATGATGTGGAAGGTTGAAAGTACGTTTTTGCCGTTATACATTTTTTCAAAAAAAAAAAAAAAAAAACCGAGCCCTTCGCTCGCAGCTATTATCGGTATATATAGTTGGGTATTGTTAATACACTTGCGACGAAAAAGCATTCTGAAATGCGCTTGTTTGTCTTTCACCCCTTTTTCTATACCTATCAGACAGTTCTACACGTAATATCGCCTCCCTGCACCTGTTCTCCACCTCCTGTCCATTCCCAATTGCTGGAAGCTGTTCGTCTAGATTTTCGTTCAAAATTAGTAAAAATACGATAGATGAAAAGGATGGGGCGTCATATCATACGTTATAATTTGGATTCAAGGTAGTAAATATTATGTTATTGCCCTATTTTATATATTGATCCAGAGATTCCAGGAGGCCTTTACAAGTATCTTCCAGCCTTAGATGTCCTATTATAATGCACAATGAAGGAAAGGAACATTTTCGTAATAGTCCAAGAATGTTTCTGTTACCTTCACCAGCCCACCGAAGTATTTTTGTGTAAAACATTTCCCCGAAGAGAAACCTTTAAAGTAGTCAAAGGGGGGCTTCAGGAGGTTTGTTGACAACGTATTCTTCTCTTAGACAACTTACTCTCTTTTTTCACCTCATCAAAAATTAGAATCCACTAAATTATGGATCTTTTCCGACCATATATGATTAGCTCAAAAATTGTCTCAAATATAGCACCATTTTGCATTTAAGCAACCTAAATTAACAAAAATTTCTCAAAGGGATGACAAAGGAAGGATGCCCACTGCTGAATTCACTAAATAATGGACATTTTCCAGCATATATGATCGGCTCAAAAATGTCAACAAGTTAGCACTATTTTGCATCTAAGCAACCTTAAATTAACAAAATGTCTCATTCTCTTAGACCCCTCCCCTAGGTCGGCGACTTTGTAGCGACAAAGGGAAAATTCCCAAGTGTTTTTTAGAAATGCAGTATTAAAAGATGTAATTTACGCGCTGCCACTCAGTTGAAAAAAAAAAAAAAAAACTTCCAGCCAGTCGAAATTTGGGACCTTCACACCAAAAAATATATGACCATAGCTACGGCCCTGGGTGGGAATAAACTACTTTCACGACATTCAATAGCTGTACCGTCCCCTCCCCTTCTGAGGACCGTGCGTAAAACCTACGCTTTGATGTGTCGTTAAACAGTACCCCACCAACCAACCCCTTAGGTCATAACACCTCCATGAGCGTAGTCAGGTAGTAGGATTTTCTCGCAGTGGTATTTGCTAGCCGTGACTGAGAGTGCGTCTTTCGGGTTATTGAGAAGGAAATGTAGTTGAGCCCGTCCGGAGAAGCCCCTTGGCATTCCTGGGCTTCCTGGCGTTTAGGGATGTATTGCACTTATCATGTTGGAGACACCTTAAAAATGGAATGCACGTCAATGACCCTTATTTCACTGTTGGGATCCATTATCTCTGACATTGTTCTACGCTGTGGAGCGGGGTTTCAGCTGGGACATGATGAAAATAACATCTTGAACTAATCCCGTTGACTACTTGTATTTCAACTGGCAGATCATCTGTGATGGTCATGTTTACTTTGGAGTCCTAATTATTATTACAATAGGCAAAAGTCAGTCATCATAAAAGGGGAACAGGGAAAGGCCTATATGAAGACACCCGAACAGTGGCGGCGGAACCGGGGGCTTGGGGGCTCAACCCCAATGAAAAAAGCAAGGGGCTAAAGGTATGTTCAGCCCTCCCCCTACCCAATATTTCCCAAGGCAGACATGAGATACGTATTTCAAGGCTGGGTAAATGCAGCTTAGAACACTCGGTTAGTGCTGTTTCCGGCCATCTAGAGGGTTTGTAAAGCCAAAAATTTTCTTGTACGCTCCGCGCCAACTAATGGTGCCGCTACGCTTAGAAGCATGTATTACAATTTTCATATATTGATTTTTTTTTAAACATTAATTGAGAAATTGCAGACATGAGACCTGCATTTCAAGGCTGGGTACATGTAGCTTAGAACACGCGGGAAGTGCCGTTTCCGGCCATCTGAGGGGTTTGTAAAGCCAAAAATTTTCTTGTACGCTCCGCGCCAACTAATGGTGGCGCTACGCTTAGTTAGTCTTCCACTCAGCTCCCCTAATGTATTTCCGTTCCGCCGCGCCTGACACCAAATGGCTTGGTTGTGCTAAGTCAAGTCAAGCTTTAAATCTTTACTTGTTTCGTGAGATTTTTTTTTCTGTGTAAAGCGCCGCCGAACATATCTTATAATGGCGGTTCTATATTAAGACATTTATTTATTTATTATTTCTTAATTATGAAGAAGTAAACGCAGCTGCTAAAATTGTACCAGTATGCGTATTTATTGCTTATATTGTTGAATTCTCCCTAGGCTTTGGAAAATCTTAAAGAACATCGCATTTTTCATAGTATACAAAAGGTCGCTCTGTCTGTCAGTCTGTATGTTTTGGGTACTTCTCTATTCCTGCTTTCTTTATAACTCACGAAACCGAAGTGGGTTGTTTCATTTTTTTTTTCCGACTGGAGTTAGAATGAAAATTTTGAAATAATATACATGGATACTGTAGTCTAAGCCTTTTTTTCATTCTGAAAACTGACTTGTAACAATTTAAATCTTTTGATAGTGAGACCACTGCAAGATCGTCCTATCATAGCTGGATGTGGTAAACAACCATTTTGTTACAAGACAGTAGAACCTGGTGGGTTCATCGATTGTACTATCAATGATTCACGACCGGCTGTGAATCTAACGTGGGTGTCACGAGAAGCACACGTTGACAGAGAGATCCCTTCGCACGAGTATATTACACAAAACTCAGCTCTATACAGTACGCATACAACCACTGCTTTAACCGCCGAAATGTTTCAAAATGTTTCGTTAGTGCTTCTTGCTTGTCAGGCTCGTAGCTCCCGGGAGCTATTACGAAAGAAAGAGTCATCGTTATTGCTAGATTACTCTGGAAGAGATTTGTTTTCTATGGCATCTGTAACCAAAAAGTATATAAGGTATCAAGAAGAAACGAAGCTGACATGTCCATATGAAAACCTTACCTTTTTTGTCTGGAAGAAGAGACTGTCCAAAAGTCGTGATTTAATGATATTTTATGACTTGTTTGATCGACAAATTACCGATGAATTTCAGAATTACAAGGTTGATGGAAGTGGTTCTTTGATCATTCCTAACACTTATGTGGATAATGAAGGCTTGTATGGGTGCTTTGCTGGTGATGGGGCAAAAGAAGAAGATGAAGTTTACGAAGTGAAAGTTTACGGTATATACATTTTCCATGTTTCGTAAGAGATATAAGATACACGAAGAACTATTCATATCGTGTAGTAAGTCACTATTATCCAAAACATAGTTTAATTTGAAATTATTACAGGTTGCCTTTTTTTGCTTATTGATATGTTTTCTAATTGACTATTGTTTTCTTGCTTTTCAACAAGTGTCACCAAGCCCGAGTTTTCCAGTTGTGACGGGGTGTAATTCTGATCAGTATTGTACCTTAGAGATAGACCAAACGGGAACTCTGACATGTAAGCTGTACGGAATTCGTCCTTTGGTCGACCTGGAATGGCGTGTATATCCCAAAAGCAGGCCTCATATAATGTTTTCAGACAAACAAGTAAAGATAACAAACAATGGTATCACCTATGACATTTCCCTCACAACTCATTTTACACTGAACTACGGAGTGAATGAGAAAATTGCAGCAGAATGCAAAGCAATGGAGTCGGATTCTGGATTAACTGGTTTGGTGACCAAAGTCGACTTGCTGCCCGCATCTGGTAAGTATAGGTAAATAAAGCTCTTCTTCCAAAGTTCAAAAAATGGTACGGTAAAAACATTGTAATCATAATTTATGTTGTAAAATATTAAGTCCAGTATCGGCTTTATCACTTACGGGTATGTCAGACGTAAGCTATGACTGTCACGGTGATAGTAGAGTGTATTCTACCTCTGTAAACTTTTTCTATTCAGTACTGGAAGTTATCTTGCTGCAAATGAATAGTTGGTCTTTAATGGTCATTTTTTATCGGGGCATTAAGGCTATTTGCTTTGGGCAGATGACTGTATGGAAGAACGCACTGGGGTATAGACCGTTTTATTTACATTCTGTAAGAATTAGTTTACTGTTACACCTATATGTTTCTTCTTGATGGGGGGGGGGGGGGAGAAACGTTTAATTTATTGGAATAATTGAGAATATCACTATCACATATTTTTCGTCCATTATGTGATTTTAGATTTCTGCATTTTGCCTTTTTTGTGCTATTGTTTGTGATTTTACTTTCCAGTTTATAAACACGAAAGCACTACTCCGACAACTAGTTTCGAAGGAACAGATGTTACAAAGAGAAGCAACGTCACTCTTCCAATTATAATTGCCGTTTGCATTTTGGTGGTTGTGGTTGTGGTTATGGTTGTTATAGTGGTAATACTAGTAAAAAGGAGAAAAGGTGATTTTTTTAACAATAGTGTTCCTCAAAACATACAATCATTCTCTATCTCTATACAACCCAAAATTAATTATTTTGGCAGTGAAAGTTATGTCTGTTTATGCTTGTTTCTTACAAAGATGTTATGAAAAACCTTTCAACACGCTTAGCTTGGTAAGCTACTGGGACAAAGTTATGCATTTTTGCAAGATACCTGTAAGTTGCCGGGTCGCTTATGAGACAAGCATCTCGTATGGATAACTCCTCCACAAGTCCTAGTACCAACAAAGTTGGATAAGGTCCCCATTTTCAAAAGAAACATAAGCATTTCGAATAGACTGTTACAGATGCCTCCATAATCCTTCGAACTCTGACTATTGGGGCAAATGGATTCCAGCCGTTCTAGATTTACATGCAAGTTAACCACCACTTTTTATCATTATTAGGATGGGTGGGGACCCACTGGTTATTATGGGTCATTGATATATTATGTGAATAATGTTGCCAATACTCCTGGCTCAGTGCAAATACGAGATTACATTTAAGCTAGAATTCCTTTTATTATGTGGCTACGCCAAGCATCCACGTTTCTGATGACGGCAACACTTTACAAACTAAACGTTTCAAAATATAGGTAAAATAAA
Organism: Holothuria glaberrima; assembly: GCA_009936505.3. Lineage (NCBI taxonomy): Eukaryota > Metazoa > Echinodermata > Holothuroidea > Aspidochirotida > Holothuriidae > Holothuria > Holothuria glaberrima. The sequence goes on from WURT03660305.1 coordinate 5,850, forward strand.
AACCGATGTGGACCATTTTGAACTATAGCCTCTCTTGTAGTCGCTGGCAAATGCATTGGTGGCCCTACGTATAGTTGTCAGGGTAACCTTGCCGGGAGGTTGTGTGGTTGCACTCAGTTTTAAGTTTTATCTCGACGCGGGGAGCAAATCGCAAAGGAACTGACTTTCCAACAGAAATAAAAACAAGAACGTGGAGGGTCAATCAGGAATAAGAACGCTTATTGTATGTGCATATTGATGGAGTTGAAGCCAATGCAAAACGTTCATGGAAAAATAGCTAAAAAGTAGCTTTTCTAGTACCAAAACGAACGAATCTTTTGGTTGAATCCAATTCTTAATCGAAAAGTCAATCACATGAAAGGAGGATAACATTTGTTCCATACCCCCTGAAAGCAGCTCAAGACTAAATCACAAAACATCAAAAACACTGGAAATGTGCCGGATTTGTTCGGTTCGGTGAAACTTGACGTCACTATTCACTGCAAATCAAATCTTGCATGATTTTAGTGTTATTGATTGAACGTTTGAAGTGATCAATGGCGATAGCGTTCCTAATGAATATGTAAATTTAGACTGGAAATTGTACCTTCACTGGAATTGAAAGAGAGTACAAAATGCTCACTGACGTCGAGGTATAAGTGAGAAAACTAAGTGCAAAGCCTTACTTGGCGACAAGGTTACCATGACTATAAAATCAGAGACCTTATATTATGTGCCTGAAGGCAGACACTCACTAAATGCAGGTAACATAATCAATTTCCGCCGTAACCGTTTCAGGACGAATGTATGATGTTCCTACAGTTAGAGGCATTTAATAATGTGACAAATGCCAGGCTTTCAAGTTTGTGCCGACAACATTATTCGATACCCACACAAACGCCTCAAAATATATATGAAATAATACCCAACAGTAGCATTTCGAAAGATTGCTTTACTGACGTCGTAGGGCAAGCGAATGCTGAAGTTATACAGCTTGACACTATTGAAATTGAAGAATCTGCTAAATAGCAAACTTTATCGAACTATTTCTGCAAAGAAACATTACAAAATATAGTTGTGTTTATTCGAATATAGCAGGCATTTAAAAAACATATTTTTTAAAAGTCTGCCTGTCACAGGACAAATCGCCGGTGGCCGCATTGCTATATCTCTTTGAAAGCATTTAAAGCTTAAATTGTGTGCCTAATCTCATCGGTATTTTCGGTTGACAGGGAACCTACCAGTAACATGTTCGTAAAACTTGTAGCAGGTCTCATCATGCTTCACAAACCACGAGCTTTTCGCCCAAGTTAGCAAAAATCTGATCTTTGACTGTAACATTTTGATCATGTACTTTGTCACAGGAAAAAAAACACAAAAACCTACCACCGAAGAAAAGGGTACCGTAGAAGAGGTAAGATGCAAGCAAATTTACTTTCATCCCACGTTAAATTATGGTAAAGTGTTGCTATGTATGTTGCTTAAAAGTGACCTTCAATGTGTCGAGAATGCTACTCTATGCATTGTAACACAGGTCTATTTTAAGTCGCATCCGTGAGTAATGTCCCTAAAATGGTGATTTGTTTTGTACAGAGGCAACCAGCTTTACAGCCTGGATGTGGAGCCAATACAGAAGATACTTCGCAAGGTAATGTAGGAAATTGTGATGCCACATAATAAGACAATAAGGATGATGATGTTCTTAATGAAAACCAAATTTTAGCAAACGCCATTAAATGTGTTGAGTTATTTATTATCTGCCATCATTGCGTTAAAAGGGGGGCTGGACGACTCTCTACTCTCTACTCAGTGACGTGTTTGCAAACGAAATATGTGCGGGATAAATTAAATCGAATGTGAAGTTCAAAGCCGAAAAATTGAGGTCATCTTCTTGATTTTTCTAGTTATTATCTAACTTATGATAATAATTTATCTAGCCGCCGACACAACCTTAGCCCACATACATTGTTTACACTCTTGTCAGTCCTTATGAAACCTCTTTCAAAATTGCAAACTAAGACTAATTTAGACGCTGATCGTTTGCTGTCGTAAATGAAGAACCTGGGAGCTGAGAAACTTCCAGGCGAATTTGACAACGAGTTTTGTTAGGCTGAACTAAATAACGAGCCACTTAATCAAAATACTTTTACAATTTATTAAATATATTCACAATACGTAGCTTTCACTGAGAGCACAATAGGGCTACATCGACAGCCTTTTTAAAGCATAATCCAATAGAAATTTAGGGCAATAGGCTACTGTCCAAAAAATCTCACAATCCATCTCGGGTCTTTATATACTATGCCTAGACAGGACGTATCCAGGGCTTAGACGCAGAAGGCATATTCGTCGAAGAAAATCTCGTACATAAGAGCATCTAGAGGACACATAATGCAGGACATTTCCTAGACAATATGGAGATCAAGAATTTCATACGCGTTTTGCCGAGTTCTTGTTGCTTTACAGTTCACAAAAAGAACGTTTTTGTCAGCATTTCATTCAGCAGGGAATCGGAATGAAATATTAAGTTGGAAAAGAATGCTTAAGAAAGACACGAAGAACGTATCAAACATGTTGTCTGCGGAAAAGGATGGTATTTAAGGGAGGGCCCCTTATGTGTCTTTACGAATTCTTCATATAATAAGAGCACTAACGATACACGTGCCCTAAGTTTCTCGGGTCTTTTCTTACGAGCATTTCCATACATCATTAATGAAACCCTTTAGGTGTAAAATTCTGGGGTTCCAAGGGCCCTAAAATCCATTGTCCGCTTTCCCACCTAGCAACCTTAACATATAAATGCACTTGCCTGTTTGTGTGAGGCATATTTGGAAAAAGAAATGGGAGCAACATTTTGCATCATAGCTAACAAACAAAAACAAAAATTTCTCAAAGAGGTAAACACCTTCCGTTTTTCTACTCCAAAAAAAAAAAAAAAAATAGAATCACTAAATTGGTATTTCTTAACATGTTATCAGTACATACTTTACTTATACATTTAAACCACCTTATACCCACAAAAATATCTCAAAAAAGTTATCAGCAATTTTCTTACCCCCATGGCAGCCCCGCAAAGTATGACAACGGACAGATCCGCCATGCTGCTTACCACCATAGGTACGCCCCTGGGACCCTTTCAAATGGTGTCTTGACCCGCATCTCCGAGATTTTTCCTTGCTATGGCCCTTACATATAGTAAAACAATAACGTCGGAATCTACAGCGGAATACTAGCTTGGAAAAACCTTTTCGCTGGAAGAATTTAACCGTCTAAGACGATACAACACATTATATTCCAAGTGCATTTGATTTGTTCTACAAATATACTTCTTAATTTTACACTGTAGACAAGCTCAGAGGCTTTAAGAAACAACTGACAGCTAAATACGTGCGACTTTACAAGAGTGTACAGCCTTTACCATATTTGAAAGACAGGATTTACTGTGTTAATGACTTATTTGTAAAACTAGGCATGAAGCACTTAAGTAGTAAAGGAACAAATAAAGACAATGATAAATGGACAGACCTGTCAAAATACAGCGAAATGTTTACGATTACTGAAGAAACTATGAAGCGAATATTGATCGAGGGAGACCCTGGCTACGGTAAATCCACCCTGACTACTAAAATTCTGTATGACTGGTGCAATCCTGAAGGAGATGGATCTTTGCCAAACATTGATATATTGATTTTGCTCCATTTGAGACACTTAAGGGGAAATTACTCTATATATCAAGCGATAAAGTCCTTCCTATTAGCCGAAGATACTGAACTAACAAATGAAGATATCAAAAGTATCCTTCAGGAACGTAAGTTATCACTGTGTTTTGTATTTGATGGTTTTGACGAATATCCAAATTATGCAAGCAAAGATAAAACAGACATTAAGAAAATTATACAGGGAGATATGTGTCAGGACGCACTTGTTATCGTCACGACTAGGACAAATATCCTACCACAAAATATCCCACCGCAAACCGTTAGAATCCGTTTGACAGGATTTGACGATTCTACACGGAAAGAATACATAACAAGGACACTTACTGACAACAGTGAGGCCGCAAGAGAGAAAATTCAAGAACGACTGAAGGCAAGCCCTATTCTTGGAGATCTCTGCGAAGTGCCTCTCTTTTTTGCAATATTCGCACATATGACGCAAAGCGGAGAGGACACAAAGAAATTGAATACTGTGACAAGTTTCTTTCGCTTCATGATAACCTGTTTTCATAGACATCTGGAAAACAAATTAACCGATGAAGAAATGAAGAAAAATGAAAAATCTTCTACACCAAAGAAAGAAGGCCTTGAGAAACTTGTTTTTGAAGGTTTGAGTGGGAAACAACAAACCATCATTTGGAATAAAAAGGATCTGTGTGATAAACTTGGCAACGATGAGTATACTAAATATATCAAAATTGGAATTTTGCAGGAAGAGGAAGTAGTTGAAGTTAATAATGAAAACATAATGTCTGAGGAAGATGCTGTACAGAACAAGACAAAAGTTAGATTTTACCACAAATTGTTTTGTGAATGGTATGCAGCAAAGCATTTAGCTATAGTTGTTTCTAAAGGTTCAAAAGAAGATGTGCAGAAAGAACTACATCTATTAGACTTTAATAACCTTCAATACTTGTATCGTTTTGCTTGTGGCATTGATGAAAAAGCTGCAGATAGGATTGTTACATTTTTAGATGAAAGCGACGTAAATGATCAGTTTACGATACTGTGCATCAATGAACAGCCGAAGTTGCTAGGATTAATTGGAGACACGGTGAGGAAGCTGTGTTCAGGCATCATCATGCTTGATGGAAACAATGACTCCTTCCTGCAGAGATGTTTAACACAATTTTTGCATATTTCATCGAAGCAACAGGTATGTTTTTTAGATAATTTGGTACATGTGAAAGTAACAAATTGTACACACCCTTACAAAAATTCCCAACATATTTCTTACAGGAAATCAGTATGTGGGATTTATGTAGGATGTGGGGCATGTCCCTGTAGGAAATGGTTTTCCTGTAGGAAACGTTTCCCACATAGGAAATTACTTTCCTACATAGGAAATAGCTTCCCACATTTGAGTCTTCAATTTTGAGAGGGGGACTTAACTTTCATCATCATCTATTAATGGCCATGAGCATGCACTGACTGTTGGAATCTTGTGCAAATGGTGTCATGGCTATGTAGTGTAACTTAAAAGTATTAAAAGAGGTCACTCATCCTTTGAAGAAGCAAGTGGTATGCTTAAATAAGTCCATTGAATAGAAGATACAGCATGATAAATGCATGTCTGCATGATTAATTGCTGATTGTTTTTAGTTTTTATGTCGCTTCTTTTAGGAATGACGTACAGCTCTATAACTAACATCCACTTCGTTGAGAAAAGATAAACATGCTCCTCTCTTGGAGGCTATTCACTAGCTTCAGACAGATGCATGCATGCATTAACTTGTTACTGCAGTTTAAAGTTACTGCATAACCTGAAAATGTTTAACATGCATGCTTCAATTCAAATTTAACTGACAGAAAATATAGTCCAAAGAAAATCAACGCTACAAGCGGGTTACTCCAATCAAAATATTTCGGATTCTGTCTGTGAAGGATATCCAAAAGAAATAAAATGATAGACAGCATACTGCTCCTACAGAGGAAACATTTCAAAAGTCCTTTTTTGTGACACAATAGGCATTCCTGACCAGTCACAAAGGACTTCCTTTCTTTCATTAGCTGCATGCAATAGACAGTATGTTGGGAATACACTCCTAATTCCCACAGGAATTGGTGAGACTTTCCTACGTAGGAAAGCAGCAAGTTCCTATGTAGGAATATTGAAATTCCGGTACAATTCCTACATGAAATGGCAAATTCCTGCAGGAATTGTTCTTTCCTATGTAGGAAATAGCAAATTCCTCTGTAGGAAAATTGAAATTCCTACAGGAATTTAACAATTCTTACTGGAAATGGCTTAATCCCTTCAGGAAATGGACATTTCCTACATGATTTATACAGGAATTATGCTGTGAATTGTTGTAAGGGCAATCCTATCGAGGCTTGTAAATACACAATTGACGTGACCCTTACAAAAAATCCCACATATTTCCTACAGGAAATCAGCATATGGGATTTATGTAGGATTTTGGGCATGTTCTATGGGAAGTTGTTCCCATATGGGGAAAATTCCCGCATAAATCCCACATAATGGTTAACCCTTCCCATATGGGGTTCTTCCATTATAGAAAAGGGGATTTTGCCTTTGCTTAAGCCTTCATCATCATGCTTCATCCATTATTCTCCTCTCGGGCTCGTTGTGTATAAATCTGCATTGCATAGTCAGAGTAAAAGGTCCTGTAACTTGCAGTGAGTCCAAAAGGAGTCTATGGCTGATTCAAAATGTAACTTCATTGCAAATCAATTCCATGTTTATTGTAACACTCAAGCAAAATACTGTACTGTCTTTAAAATTGTTACTAGGTGGTTTTCAGACCTGTGCAAATACTGATGCTTGTCATCCACAAGAGAAAAATCAATGCAACTGATTTGGGTGTTGCACATCTTTAAAGTTATGTTTGACACTAGTCCCAAAAATAAGGCCACCATGTTCTTGTTAGATTTGACCAAACATTGTACTAGCTGAGCAACACAATGCAGTAGGTCCATATGCATACATTCATAGTCAGAATCCTGAATGGGTACAACCATTCTTGGCTACATACACACAACTTTCTCTCCCAAGAAACAGCACTTCATAGTTTATAAAACAGTATGGACTCTCAACTCCATCACTGCTGCAATGAGCAACCACACTCTCTGCTTGCAACTAGTACGCAGAATGCTGACAACTGTGTACTACACAAAGCATATACACATAACTTGCTTTACTGTGTACAGCCCTACACCATGCACGTACACACAGAGGAAGGACTTTGAAAGCCCTTTATTGCACAAGAGGTTTTGAATAAACCTATTACAATAAACATCCTGCTGGTCATTGCTCAACTGACCTACGTGAATTCCCATAAGGGGAATTTGAGTCCACATATGGGAAGTTGACTTTCCATATGGGGAATTGAACTCCCCATACGGGAATTTAACATCCCACATTAGTAAACAATCTTCCTATATGGGAATTCAACTTCCCCAGGTAGGAATTTGACTTCCTATATGGGAATTCAAGTCTTCGATGTGGGAAAGTTCTAACATTGGAATGTTACCCACATAATTCTTGTAGAAAGTGTCAACATCCAAAAGGAAAATGCAAATTTATGAAGGAAATTTACAATTTCCTACAGGAAATGTGTGAGCCTTTTTTGTAAGGGAAATATTGGTCGTTGGGCAATAAAACGTCTCATCATGGTGATTTATGTGATGATATTGCCCAGAGTATTATTGACATACAGCGTGTAGACATGTTACAACGTCAGTCATTTTGTTTATAGAATAAGCGAGTTATAGAAAGGTTTCTGTTAACGCTTCATGCACACCATCTTGTCCATCTTTTCGATGAGAATGTGTAGAAGAACACTTCATCAACGATAGAAAAACAATTTGTTGTTTGCTAGAAGGATTTCCAACTTTGAGTTGTATTTTTTCAGAAGATTTAAGAAGGTGGAAAGAAGAATGCCACGTATCACCATTTTCAACTAAATCACTAAAACGTTTGGTAAAGCTTTGTAATAAGATATTTAATGCCCCTTTCGCGTTTTAGTAACTCAAAACAAACATTAAAAATGACTGTTACCAGAGAGATATGTTTCATTATACCTCAACAGATACCCATCGAATCTGTATGGATTAGGAACGCATTTAAGTGTTTTGAAGCTGAAAGGAATTGCTTAATTCTTAACAATGGAGTTGCATTGAATAACCTCGAAACACTTCGTGAACTACACTTACACGAAGAAACGAAAAACTTCGGACTAGAAGAAATATCCAATATTCTAAAGTATGCAAAGACATGTTCTTCTTTGAAAGAACTTTGGTAAGACATTCTTTTAAAAAACACTGACAAATTTATTCCAAAGTTATTTTGGTACCTACTTTGTTTTAATACAACTTATATTGTGACCTGATGTCTAAGTTCCTAAAACATGGAATGTCGGTTTACAGCACCTACTCAATCAGTTTGAGGTGATTGGAAAATGTATCACCAAAGAATTACCAGAAAAACTTGATTATAAATATATGTTAAGTCTTCTTTTTTATCCTTGCAGGTTTCATTTGTGTCTTGTCCCCTTTTCTTTACAAAGCATAGTATCTGATTCTGGTGAAGAAGTAAAATCACAAGGTAATAATTACAGCAATTATACAGGATTTGTGAAATGAATGTCGTAATGCCTTTAAATTTTAGGGATGTTTCTAACTGCATATCTCTACATAAATAAAATATCACATATTTTGTGAAAGCTTGTATAGTAAATGACAATTCAACTTGTCTATCAAATGTCCAATATCAAAATGTTGATAGTTTTAATACTTCATATCTTTCTGCTACTGTCCTAGTCATTTGGAGCCCGTCAGCCTATAGAAAATATATTCTACATCTCTCAAGTGGATTTTGGCAAGTAAGTGATCTTTGTGTACAGTGAAAGACATTTCTCTTACATTGCTTTCTCTTACCTTTTGAAAACCTAGGACTTTGCCTAGAAGAAAGTTACTTTTCAAAAAATGTATGCCGTCATCAATATTCTTAATGTGAAAGACAAAATTCAAGTAAAAAACTCGACATATAACGCAAGGCCTAACAGCATGCATTTAACATGGCCGTGTTTTGTGCGATATCCCTAATCATGATTAAATTAAATTGTACTAAATAGACTAGAGTAATTAATGGAATTATTTATGACATTGTTTTATCAGGGAACAAATAATGAGGAGGTGACAACTAAAGAATATGGAAGAGAGGTAAGAGTCTAAAACATATTTATTTTGAACGATTCAAGGTATCTTATTTAAAATTAGATGCAACTAAATTGTAAGTCTCATATGTAATGTTAACTTGTACCATAGAAAGCAACAAGTAGATTCTTTGGCGTGAGCTCAAGCATGTGGCGCACTTTGAATATTACATCCAAGAGCACAGCTCGGTTACAATGTAAGGTTTGATTTACAGCACAGAAAGTGCCAGGTTGAAGACACATGGCTAGTTACTACAGAGGCATTTTGTGTCAGTGGCCGCAAAATTGTCATTGCTCTGCTACCACATTCTCCTGACAAGCCTCAGAAGCCCTCGCCCATAAACTAAAACAGAACAAAACTAGATCTCTGAAGGTATCATGCACACTTGGAAATTTGCATTTGATTGAAATGAAGTTCCACATAGTTTCATATCGACAAAACATCACGTAAGAAAAATGCGATGCTACATTGATTGTAGCGTGGCATTTTTGTTAGATGATGTTTTGTCCGGGAAAAATTTATTGGGAAACTGTCAGACCTGTCGCATATTTTTAGCATGTCTTCCTCTCCACATCAACCTCCAACCGTTTTAGTCACCAATGAGAAAAAATAGCCCAATGCTTCCATATAGCACCTTCATGGTTGATTAAGTCAAGTCAAGCTCCAATGTTGACTGACCATAACAAGATAACAGCAGACAAGCAGCACAAAAGTTTTCTAATGCGGTCACAATATAACTTCCTGTAGAAGAGTCTCTTAGCACCTTATCTGCAATTTTGCAGTCCACTGGGCCAGACAGGTGCTACCTGAGTGCAACTAATGAAGTGAAAATACCCTGAAAAACGCCCCGAAATCAGGGTTTTGGAGTATCGGGGAAATTCGCGTAATCGGTCAACCATGGCGCCATTTAGATTAACTATTAAATCCCACGTTGTGTCAGAAACGGGCGATGTATTAACAGTATAGGGAGGTTGCTCCCTCTATGCTGTACTTGAAAATTAATGCCTGCAGTCAGGCGTTTAACTTAGTATAGTTCTTACAGAGCGTTTGGAACTTTCACCATTATTATGCTTATCACAATCATTTTGATAAGCATAATGTTCTCTGTCATTTTCTGATGTCCCTATACCATTTTACAGGGGTTCCAACTGTCCTGACCGACTACACAAAGGTATAAGAGAAGTATCGTGCTGAATATTTGAGAACATTTTGCAATAGCAAGCAAAAAGTCTAACAGCTGGTTAAAAGTTTAATGTTGTTGGGAAAAGGTGATAGGGGGCCTTTAACAACTTTTGAATTGTTTTCTTAGAAAATTCTCCGGCTTCTTACTTTAGCAGGTATAACTTGAGGAGAAATGATGCAACACAAGTGGTCATTTAAAAAAAAAATAGAACAATGCCATTTAGGAGTAAAGGTAGTTGGTCAGTCGGACCGGGAACTCCAATGGAGAAAGTTGTAGAGCTACTATCAGCTAAATGTATTTGCTCCTTAAAGCAACTAAACGGACAAATATATTTCATGATTCACAGTAAAACCACCAGAAAATTACAAGAGAAATGGTTGCAACAATTGAGTATAAATTGATAGGCGATAAGTTAGCGGTTGTGTTGTGAAGTCGATGGTGGTATTGCTACTATCCAAGGCCTCCTCCTTCCCCAGGTCGAACAGTTGATCCCGCTGTTGACCATCACTTTCTCGTACACACGTAATCACTTGGTTCCCTAATAGGGGGAGTATGGAGGCACTTTGTGACCATTGTGTAATCTTGCATTTAGCCACGCCCTCTCCCTTGCTCATATTAATGATATGTGGGATGGACTATGTGCTAAGAAAGAGATATTGATCAAAGAACTACTTTTAACAATAAAAATATTCGTAAGTAATAAGCGACTATTTTATTAACAGTTTTATTTTCTTTAGATGTCTTCTTTTCTTAGATGGTGAACGAAAAGTGTAACAACTTGAAGTTCTTCACCCAACGGTGATGATAATTCTTCAAGCCGTTTTACGTTTACAATAGATATATTATAACTTACACACGTGGAGGTTGTCAAAGTACTACAACTTCCGGAAGGATGCAAGTTTAGTTAGTTTTGTATCTATGTAACATTCATTTACCAAAGAACATATAAACTTTTCAATTTATAATTCGGTGTTATAGTATTAACGTAGTAGAGCAAATAGAATTTGTTTTTGAAAACATTTCAGTACTATTCGCAACATATTCAATATGCCCTTATTACCTCAAATATTATCTTACATACATTAACCCACTTTTACTCTATTCTTTATTCAGGAAAAGAAATGGCTTCATTTGCATCGGCAGCATTCTACAAGCAAACTATCATAATGGTTGCTTTAGTTGCAGCACTTCCAGTTAAACTTGTAGGAACATCATGCATTGCACATATCAAATTTTTTTCTACTTGACTGTCAATTCATTTTTTTCAATCGTTGGTTATTTAACTTTAGAAAAGGAGAAAAACATAACTCTTCATTAGGTTTTACATTATTGTAATTGCCATACTAGGAAACCTTAAGAGCAAATGGAACATGTTTAATAAAACAATTTTCACAAAATGTAATAATGTGCAGTCTGGAACTGCGGTTCGGAATATTTCAGTCCAAAGACAGGACTATTATTTTTGTTGGTAAGATGTATTGTGTGTCTTGAAAGATTGGGTTGAACTGGACTTTATAAACCGTCTTTACTCAAGATTTCAGAGCTTTGAGAGAAGGACTACATTTGTCTTTTTTTGTAAATAACTTTTGTCTAGACCTAATCGTTTGTTTCTGATTTAATTGACTGCATGTTAATTAATACATAATTTAGGTATAGCACGCATGATTACTTAAAAGTATGATTGCTGTATTATCCACCGTAAAGTTTCATCTTGTATTAGCATTAGCAAGTTGAGAGTAGCTGCAATATTACTTAAGTTTGTTATTTGTTGGTTGTTACATATATTGTTTACAACTGAATGGATCAATCAAATTTGAAAATGAAGAGGAAGTCGTATCAAAACAGTAAGACTCATTGAAAATTGTCGAAATGAGTCCTACATGCGTTTCTCTGTCAAAACTTTGTATCCATGTGAAAGTTTTGAGCAGCAACAGTGAATGGTGTGAATGGTAAAAGTGTTTGTTTGGAGAAGTAATCGGTAACATTTGTTAGCAACACTAGGATATTTTAAGGGAAACATTTCTCTGTTTTTGTTACGCGAGTTTAAGGGTGACCATTAAAAAAATGTTTGCCATTTGGGGAGAATCATGTAAATTGTGTTTAAATTCAGTGTGATTATAAGAACCTACTTGATATGTTTAGCCTACACAAACCTACTTTATTATGAATCGTCACGGGTCGGTTTTAAACATGAGAATAAATACATGTGGCTCAGACTGAAAAAAATGAGACACTCGTTTGGTGTTTAAAATTATGTAATTCTTCTTCGTCGGGGTCTTGCGACGATTCTTTCAAAATATAAATATATACAAACAAGCATGTGGAACGATACT
>WURT03660316.1:0-18236 GCA_009936505.3 Holothuria glaberrima
ATATATAAAGGAACAGAGTATAATGCATCCATAGAAAAATGCTCAATGGAATACAGAGCAAGATATAAACAATTTATTGAGTCGGACTAACACATAATATATAAAAATCAAATTTCGTAAAGGCTCATTTCTTTTCCTTTACGAAACAAATATCTCGTAATCTATTATCTTATGTATTAGTCCAACTCAATAAATTGTTTATATATAAATATATATATATATATATCGTTTTAAAATACCACAGGAACTCGTGGAAAATTGGCTTACGACCTGATTTACTTTATGGACCGTTCTAATAGAAATAATCCTTTTAACACATTTTATTTCAAAAGTTTATGAACGGATGTATTGATATCTCGAAGAAGTAATAACAAAGTAATTTAAGAATTTTTGATGCACACTTTCACTAAGTCAGTCGTGTTGACCGCGCTACACATGTATCAATCTTCTCACTCTGAAACCCCATCCCCTTGGGACATGTTGACTACGGCGAGCAGTTTTTCAGTCGCACACGTTAATTGTGATCAACAAAGCGTAATAAGAGTCCTGCTCCTCTACCTCAACCCTACCCCTACCCCACCACTCTTCCCTCTACGCCAACCCTCGTCATAATTCTCAACACCAATTGACAGCCTGTACCTACCCACCCCTCATCTATCTTTCACACGCACTCTTGACCCCACCGACCCAACTCAACCAGCATACTCTTATAAACGTTGTTCAATAGCAGCAAATCACTTCTTGACTGCTTTCTAGCACAAAAACACTTTGTGTTACCATTTGAATTTGGGGTAATTTGCACCTTAATACACCTTTTTAACGGTGGCCCTCAAAACCCAGTTTGGTTTCGAAGCCTCAAGTTACATGTTCCAAGTCTAAAATTTCAAGTCTCTCATAAAGCCCCAGTCCCACCATCACGACTTTGGGTGGCGAATGGCTACGAATGCAGAAAATCGTGGACATTCCTCCTAATTCTTACTGGGTTCTTGTTGGAGTCCTGGTGATTCGGGGCAGTTCTCCTCAATTCGCGGGAGGGCCACGACCGTTTTGAAATGTCCAAAACATTTGTGGTCAAGTCACGATTAAATGTATTCGTACTGCTATCTTACTGTGTTCGTTCTGCATTCTTACTGTGTTCGCACTGGTGCGTACTTGCGTTCTTCCCCGTTCTTAGCGGTTCGTGGTGCTGGCTGTCAATGTTTTTCAAACGCTTCTAGCAGAATATATTACACTATGCTACGAACTACTGCGCATCAAGTACGAACCTAGTACGAACCATGGCGAACACAGTACGAATCACGAAGAACGCAGTACGCATATGACACGTGCTGGGAAAAACCCAGTACGATCGGTTACGAATCCGCTACGCATCAGTACGAACCACCACGAACCCAGTACGCGTGCACCACGAATGTGACAGGCATGAATCACATGCCAGGGCAAACGAAAACTGACTGCTTTTTGGAAGCGTCTGTCCGGGATAATTGGGAATTCGCCTGTTTTTCGTGTCGCAATCGTGATGCAATTGTAGTGGTTCGCAGTACTTCGTGGTGGTGTGTACTGAATCGTGGACATTCGTATGGCGTTCTTACTGCGATCGTGCAGAGTACGTGTGGGCTCCTACTGGTTCTTCTTTATTCTTGTTGGAAGCGTACCGCATTGTTACTGCTGTCTCACTGCATTCTTTTGGCATTCATACTGATGCGTACAACATGCTTACGGCATGCGTGGGGAACTCTCTCAATTGTCAGTACATGGCGAACCACCGCGACTTTTTCATTCTTCCCGATTCGCAGGTATTCGTGACCAAAGTCGTGATGGTGGGACTGGGGCTTTACTTCTTCCAAAGTTGCTCAATCTCCCTGGTGCCACATACAACAAGCAGGAACAACGCCTCTCTACAAGCCCTAACATAGCCCACATACCTTCATTCCATTTACAATTTTGGCTCATCCATTAAGTCTTAATCCTCCCCTCTTCTGTCTTCTGAAATTGGTTCACCCAGATTCTCCCAACAAATTCTACTCATTGATCTCAATGGCTGCCCAACCTAAAACGCAACTCTTTTTTCACATAAATTCAACTTCCATGTATTTCATCCCTCCCGTGAAGTTCCTTTCTCCTCTGGAACTAGGAGGGCTATAGGCTAAATTCTATCAATTTGACCCTGCTCCTAACTTTATTGCTCAGCACTAACTAAGCGATGGGACAACAGGTTCAGTTTTAAAGTCCATAGCCTCTCTCTGCAGAAATACTGTGTGAAAATTCTTCAGCCTTGGGATATGGCTATCCACGGCTATCTCTTCTTTGGCTCACAAAGTAATATTCAAATTTGCCTTACGTCCTGCGGGCCTTGACTTTTTTAAACACAATTTGAAGTTGACGTTATGTATCTATCAGGCAAGGTGGATGTTACTTGATTCGACTACTTACGAGAATCCTCAATTCATCTCAGCCTTCTAGCTTTGAATTTTCTAAACAAATCACTAGGCCTATATTTTGCGTAATGTAGTTGTTTTTGACAGTGTACAGCAAACTGAATAAAGTTAACGTTACCACTCGAAGAAATTTTTTAGATCGTTTTAAATATTCTGTTGTGCGTTTGTCGGTGCGGAGAGTACTCGAAGCCTTCACAGCCCTGATTATCATTTTCTGGCTCAGTGGCGCCGGCACGGGGGGGGGGGGTGGGTATGAGGGCGCGTGCCCCCATCTAACTTTTTTAAAACTTTAAAATGATCCCAAAAGGCATTTAATCTAGAGATTTTTGTAGGGGAGGGTGAGGTGTGTTTTCGGCCGAGTAATGGTTCTATTGTAATCATTTGCTATCACAAATGTTTCTTAAACTATCAGAATTTTCGCAAACTGTCAAAATTTCCACGCGTTTCAAACCTTACCACAGTGTTGTTCTTATTATCATTATCTTTCGATAGCAACTCCCAGAGAAGCACAGCAGCAAAAGTCCTAAGCTATTTACGAATAACCAGGTAAAAGACAAGCTTTTTGAGTGGCATGTATGTTTGTTGGGCAATTGAAAGTGTCTCGATGCGTATTCTGAATGTAGGTGTTGTCATGGAAATCTTATTAGACGAAAAATTTTGGCGCGCTACGCGCATGCGTCACGGTTTGCATTTTATCTCATGACCATTACGAAGGCAGTAATACATGGTAACAGTACTATTCTCATCACTTTAAAGGTAGCATATGTGGCACCAGATTTCATGTAAGGACACCTAATTTTTCAAAAATTTTCAAAGGGGAGGGGGTGTCCCCTCTATCATGCCAGCGATCACACAACGAACTGCATTTGCAACACGTAAGAAAAACCCTGGCTACGTCACTGTCAAGCATTATGTCATTGCTCCCATTTTATGTAATTGATCCAGAGTTTCCGGGAGGCCCTATACATTTTTCTGCCAGTCGTAGATACCCTTTTATAATGCTAAAGGAGGCCAAGGAAAATTTCGGTAATAGTCAAAGAATGCTTCTGTGGACTCCACGCACGTATTTTGGCGTAAAAAAACTATTCTAAATAGAAGGCAGTAAAGTAGCCAAAAAGAGAAGGGATTCAAGAGGTTTGTTTTTCTCTTAGACAGCATAGTCACCTCTTTCACCAATCCAAAAAAAGAGAATCCACAAAATTATGGACATTTCCAGTCATATATCATCAGCTCCAAAAAGCACTATTTTGCATGTAATCAACCTTAAATTAACAAAAATTTCTCAAAGGGGCCCCCTAGGACGACACTTTAATGTACTGATAAAGAAAGGATCCCCACTGATGTACACAATCGCAGGCCGCATAAAAAGGGTGCAATTTACGCACAACTTGCAGTTAAACCGAGGTAGCATTTCGACATCATCGGTGGTTCCCCCCCCCCCCCCATCACCAAAGTCACCAAAGTCTGGAGGATCACCAAAATCCCATATAACGGCTTGCTTTTTTTACAATTTCCAGGAGAAGTCTCACGGAACCTGATGTAAAAGGGCTCATATGAAAGGTTTTGGCCTTCAAAAATCAGCATTCCCATCTCAAGGCCTGGGATCTACCCTTGGTGGTTCTGAGTCAAAACTTTGAAAATGGAACCATTTTTTATCAAAGCACTTTTACTCTATGAAGAAAGTGAGGGCTGTCTCTCTCCTAAGACTAACTTTATTATACCACGCCTACACCACCTCTCCTCGATGCGGATCCTGAGCAATAAGCATAGAAACGCTATTTAGCCCACGGTCCAAAGAAGTGTACTTTTGAACGAAAAGGCTGAATAGTCGACAATGTTCTCTCAAAACGTTTCAGTGGACAACCAAAGTGTTTAATACATTTTTCTTTATGGATCTGGTGTAGAAATATTTATTTAAGCTTTCAGGTCAAATATCAAATCTTTGTGAAGATGAAACAAAAAGTCGTGGACGTTACAAATCGGTGCGTTATGTACACCATCCCTTTGCTGCCCTACGAAACAAACGCTTAAAATATTTGAAAACTAAATGAAGAGATTACAAAAAAGTTATTCTTGGTATTCTAACTCTACGTCGTCATTAACGTTCATATTTTCCACAATGCACTTTGCATGCCAATATCCAAAAGAAGACAATAAGCACATATTAATTACCAAATTTACACAGAAGCTGGGCGAATTTTCATTTCAGCAGAGTTGAGGTTGCAGTAATTGCTATTATACCAGTAGATTTTCTTTCCGTTACCTCCATTGTAGTTGCCGTTTAGATTCGAATAAGAACCTTTGTTTTTGCAACTGCTCCTTGTTTCAAAACAATCACAATATTTATAACTATAATAGCACTGTGTGCACCAACTTGGATAAACGTCCGTAGTATACCACCAGCCTCTCTTGTGTCCTTCAGCACAGTTGTGGTGGCTGCAAAAAATAAAATATGACCTTGAAACATTTTCTTTCACCTTACAAAGGATGTTTTATGTAGAGGGCTCATACAGTTAAATCATCCTATAACATTGAGCCAATGACTGTGTCTTGGTACAAGATTTATTGACTTTCAAAAAACAAAGAAATTCAAAGAAATACGGTAACTTGAGTAGTACAAGAATAATATCACAAATTATTACGCAACCTACGATTTTAATACGAATGAGGAAGCTTCAACATTGTATATAACAGCTCGGGAATGTCTCTTGAATATGGGACTTGGACTATTTGGATGCATTTTCAAGCTTTGCACCTTTTATGTTTGATATTGTAGACTATAGGTGTACTTTAAGTTCACATTCATGTTAAAAAGGGAACACAAAAGCGTTATCAATGAAATTAAATTGTATATTAACATGTAAGTATAATCAACTGTTATTGCATTGACACATAACTTTAAAATAGTTAGAATTTGTCTCACGTAGATACACTGCCTTATATCTTTACATATAAAGGGTAAGTGCCTGATAGTAAAAACACACTGCATTGAAGAAGAGGCGTAGCTACTTCCTTTTCTTTATTTTAAATTTTATAACAATGTGGGTAAAATTTTCAAGTAATGATAATCATGTCATTATTAAGAGTTAAGTGTTTTCATTCTTTCTTTTCACTACAAAGTATCCTCGTTGTTTGTATGTCTTTCTTTTGATTGTACAAATGCTTACACTGTTACAAACATCCTAGCTGGGTTTGGGATGAAATTTCTGCTAGAGGAACATTGGCTATTAAAAGTAAGATTTAATTTCAAATCTTGTGTGCAAAACTAATCTTTTAATTAGGGAATCCTCTGTTATCTACTGCAGTTCTAGTGCGAATTATATTTCTCGTAACTTGGCCAAAAAGGCCAACATTTTACTTAAAGCTTCAGCTGGATTGTTCAGTGGAAAACTTTCTAAGTCTAACACTCAAAGTTTTAAAAAGATTATCACTTAATAAGACCAGTGTGACAGGCTGATTATCCAGTTTCTTTACCTGAGAAAATAAGTATCTTAAAATCTGTTAATATAGACCTACATTTGCAACAGGCGCATAGCACCAGAAAACAACAGGATTTCAACGGTGGTAGCCATGTATTTATAAACAAATAACAATCTAGACGTCCTTACTTCTATTCAGTGAGGTGCTTTTATAAAATCACATTATTTACTGTAGGTATCCCTTCTAAACGGATATCTGTTAACGCATTGTGTCAGAATTCAATTATTCGAAGACTTGAACTATTATTCGAGAACTAAAGTAAGCACTTCATGAGGTTCCAATTTTCATAATGTTTATATAAAATTACGGCAAAACTGTTCACTTGGCAAATCGTCACTAAATCTGCATTTTGCAAATTGCTTTCCCTTATCAAGAGATGTTTCCTCTGGCCGTGAGAAAGAAGACCTGGAATACACTAGCAACACGTATGCTTATCATACGTTAAACGTAGATTTAAATATTCATACCAAAGAAATCTGTCCTGATGACCAAATTTTTTTCATTATTTCACATTTTTCAGACGCGGATCCGGAGGGGGCTTTTAAGCTCTACACACCTCTTGTGACTCCAATTTTCCTTTTATTAAGAAGTCTCAGACAGCCATCTAAGTGTCTAAATTTCAACGTTTTTCTTGCACCCTCCCTATAGAGGGTCTGTACATTTGACGTTTGCAGGGGCGAACTTTACCATCGGTACGTTAGCCTCCGTTTTATGAAATCTCGAATCAGCGCATCATTCTTTTATTAATAAAGGTCCTTTCAGTACTTACGTATTATTTCTTTGTGCAAAATGTGAGTAAACAGAACTCACCCACATTTCCAGAACGGCTGCCAATACTGAGTTGATACTTCGTGCTCTCATCCCCAGTTTCAAAGGTGCTGTACTCTGACTATAATGCGGATTCACTGGATATAACTATATCAACGCGTAACTTGTTCACTTTTTGATTTGTGAGGTAGTAATTTTTTTCATTTCCGAGCCAGAAGTTATTACCAGAGTTGACTGGACCAAACCCTCGCTGGTATTCAATCCACGTACGATAAAAGTCAGTTACACTATTAGTGCGACGCTGGAAGACGTATGTAACATTAAACAAACAACTTTAAAAACTTTGTAAGGGTACTTGTTCTCACCAGAAAAAGTATGATAACAAAAGGAAACGGACACAGCTAAGAATATTTCATATAAGTAGACGAGTGTAGTACAACAATTAATAATGATGTACTGTTGAATCATGTGAAACTGGCAACATAATTTTGTGTCCTATTCGCCTATAAGCTGCTGAGTTATGTCTCATCTTTCTTAATCCATTCAAATATGCACACCTTCAACAGCATGATACACAAATAGTCGTCCTTTAAAAGCATAATGGTTTATCATGATACTTACTGTCTACCCTCCGCCATCAGTAGTCATATCACAGTATACGTCAAATGGTGATCCGGTCCATCCTGTAGGAATTATGGTATAGACGCCATTTTGTTCGGGATTAAGTCTAGTAAGTACATCGTAACAATCAGTGTACAATGCAGTGCATGTTCCACCGTCACCTTCATAGCCTTCATTACAATAGCATCCTCGCACACCGTCTTGCACCCTACAGGCGCATTAGGATCACATATGTAGTTAGAATTACAGCTGATTTCACTATTTTCGTAAGTACATTTTTCTGAACAGTCTGTGTTAACATGGGTTTCCCCTGTCTATGAAAAGAGAAACACTTTGTATATAAAAGTTAAATAGTATTTTTTCATCAAATGAAAATTTCAGCAACACATCAATGTAACAGGTGTTGGAATAAAATGTCCCTGGAATTACGGAGATTGTCGGTCACAAATTAATCTCTACAAGTACTGAAAACCAGCCCTGTAGCAAGACAAAATGGCGATCGCTATCTTGGGGTGTGCTTTTGACGAGCCAGATGTGCTAACATGCATTACAATTATGTAGTTAGTTCCCTGGAAGCAAAATCTTTTAAGGGGTGCCGTCCTTGGCTCCCTTGGAACAGGACGGCTAACAATATGAGATGAAAAACGTGTATTAAACGCCAACAAAGTCAGTTCCAGCTAATTTGATTAAATTTCTTTACCTATCGATATAACTGAAGTAGTTTGAGTAATAAAACATTCACATACATTGAAAGGCAAACAGAAATCAGAAATCCATTGGAACATACACACGATTCAGCCCCATCACAACTATGTTCGCATCTGCCAAGACCACTAGGGTCGTCACACGATGGCTGACATGAAATATTCCCGAAGATCATATTTGGTGGACAAGAAGGTTGTGCAGGTTATGAAGAGATACTATTTATTAGCATAATTTTCAAGTTTCAAGTTTCAACAACTTTATTTCGGCCATTTATGTACATGATAGGTACAGTAATTATATATATATATATATATATATATATATAGGTGATAGACCGGGGATTACCCACAGAAAGCTTTGCAAAGCTTATAAACGTGGATACCCCTACACAGAAAAAAGTACAACTAATAGATTACAGAAAATCGAAAAAAAAAGCACTGCAAGACAAAGCAGTGCAATATCATGAGAAGAACGTAGTACATTTCAAAGATAGGATATGCCATAGGCTGTTGTTGGTATAAAAGCGTTTTAAATTTCTTTTGAACATGTGTAGAGAAGTACATTGTATAACTGAAGAGGGAAGGGAATTTCAAACACTGGGAGCTACATAACGAACACTAAGAAGGGAAGACTGAAGTCTGTAAAGAGGTGTTGTCAAGCGATTAGCTGAGCGAGTGTGATTGGAATTTACCTCACAACACAACTTAAAGTAATCGCGAAAGATATCTGGTAATTTTTCATCAAAAAAGTTGTAAACAAAAATTCCACTGTGATAACAATTTATATCGTAAATTGACAAAAGGTTCAACTTTTTAACAGTTTAAAGAGTGGGGTGTATGATAAAGATAATGTGTATCAAAAATATACCGGATAACTTTTTTGAAGGATAAACAATGGTTGTAGCTTAGACGGATAAGTAGAGCCCAAAACAATGTTACAGTAAGATAGAAAAGGAAGGATGAGAATATTGTAGAGAGTAATGAAAATTTTTGTAGGTAAAGAAGAGCGTAGACGGCCGAGAATTCCAATATTTTTAGAATTTTTTTTAGCAAAAAAATAAATGTGGTCTTTCCACGTTACGTGCGTATAAATTAAAACTCCCAAGATTTCGGCACCATTAGAAAGCGGAACTTGAGTATTATAAAGATTAATTGATTGAATAGTGCATAAGCGTAGGAAGCAATTTGAAAGTGGAGGGGGCGGAACAATTTTTTGACTGTGCACCTCGCCCTACCCCCTAGACCAAAACATACATTTTTGATGGAGAATTTTTTCGCCTTTTTCTAGCTAGAAGAGCAATTTAAAAAAAAATTAACAAAAATTAACAAAAATAACAGGAACATTTGTATGCCATAACTCATGTTAAAAAATGAAACTGCACATTAAATAAAGTAGAACTCTTTTTTGCCAACCACTGTACACCCAACACGGACGGTATACTGGTATATTACAGGCGGTAGCCTATATATATATATAATATATATTCTATCATGCCATCCAAAGTGGGGGGCGAAAGAGGGTTTCCGCCCTCCCACCATCGAGAGTGGGGGCGGTCGCCCCCTCTTCCTCCCCCCCCTTTTCCTACGCCTACTTAGTGGTATCAACTGGTTTATTGACCGAGTTGAACAATACTGATGTAGTCTTCCTGACATTTAGTGAAAGCTTAAAAACACAAAACCACCTGTAAACCTTTACGAATTCTGTCTGAACAATTTCAAAAACATGGTTGATATCGGGATGGGAATAAAAAATGTTTGTATCATCAGCGTAACTAATAACATGCAGGTTACCGCTAGCTCTGTGTAAATAATTAACATAGATTATGAAAAGAAGTGGCCCCAAAATAGACCCTTGGGGAACACCACAGGTGACTTCACGATAGTGAGAATTTACATTACTAATTGAAACAAATTGATGTCTTCCAGATAAGTATGTTTTGAACCATTCTAGTGCATTACCTCTTATTCCATAGTGATTAAGTTTATTGAATAAAATGATATGATCAAGAGTGTCAAAAGCCTTAGATAGGGCTAAGAAAGTACCAGAGACAGAGTGTCTCTTTTCAAAAGCATTCATTATCATATCACTCAAATGTAGTAAGGCATATTTACATCCAAAATACATGGACGTGGAACATGGGGACGGGGGGACGCGTCCCCCTCACTTTTTTGGAAGGGGGGACATTACCAAAAAGTTCCCTCCACTTTTTCAAAAATGATGAAAACTAATACTGTGATTACGAATTGACACTACATATTAAAAGCTAAATTTCGCCCAAATATGGCACCATTTGCCATCAGGACACCTTCCAATTTTATTTTTTCTTCAAAGGGGAGGGTAAACCCCTCCCCAGGCCAGCGATTCGTAAATGGTACAAAGTCTAACAATTTACTGTTCACTCACTTCACGAAGTGTAGTTCTGGCTGAGGAAAAAATTCACTTAAGCAAGCAAAGTGAAAAAAAAAACTTTCTAAAAAAGTAGAAATTCTTGGTGATATATTCAATTCAGACTAAGCCCCAAATTTAGCCCCATTTTGCATCTAGCCCACCTGACGTGAGCAAAAATTTCTCAAAGGGAGGCCTCCCTTTAGACCCCTCCCCCAGGACAGCGATTGGCAAATGGTGAAAAGTCCTCCCCCCGCACCTTTGGAAATGGATCCACGCCCATGACAAAATATACTACATTAAGCTTTACAGTATGAACATTGTTATTAGAAAAGATGAAGACATAATAATCTGTAGTTCAGAAAAAACTTACCTATATTTCCATGAACATCTCCAACAGAAGCCAGACTGTACTGACTCCATTCATCACTTATTCTGAATGCAGCATAAGATGCAAATAGTGATGTACCGTTGAATAATTCTAAGTCAATTCGAAGTTCATACTTTCCTTGGCTTGTCAGATATGAAAGTCTTTTATTACCAAGCCAGAACTCTGATGACAGGAAACCAAAACTTGCCAATCTCGGTTAAAATCAAGAAAGCCATCAATACATCTGTGAAACACCTGAAAAAGAAAACTCAATGTATTGTAATTATCGAACGAATAGTTTGACTTTCATTCGGGCGTATAAGGAGACACCTAAAGTGTATAGTGATAGCAATTTCCAGTAAAAACTGTAAGCGGTATTAATTATCATACCATCCATTCGCCGCGGTTACTATCGTGTTCACAGTAGACTTCAAATGGTTCTGTATATCCATCAGGTTTGATTAAAAACACACCACTAGTATTTGATGCTTGGGCTCACTTGCTAATAACATCTCTACAATCTGGAGGATATTCGGCTTGTTTTTAGAAAAATTTAGACTCTAAAAAACAGAATCAGCACAGAATCTATTTTTACTTGTTCTTTAAGTGTCTTTAAATACGTCCAGTTTTTACAGGGCACCTAAATCGTTAGTCGTATCACATATGCTACTTTAAGCATTTACAGATCCTCGAATCCCTTTTTATTTTCATTGGGCACGAGTCTTAGCATCTCACTTCACAAGCACAAACATTCTAACAAGTTTAAGTACATACATCATTGTTTTAATACTTCGAAACCTATGGACTTGCAACTAAAATTCATTGAAAGATGTTTGGGAGTACCTTTGAACAACTTTTGTGGCTTACGTTTGTGTTATATCTACAAAATAAGCAACAGTATACTATGTTCCCCTCTCGGTGATAAGGAAATTACAGATATCTTACCTCTGTGTAAGAATACATTACGTGAACACTTACTTTGACTGCTATTGTCTTCTTACCCATTGTTCTCTTGTCGGGCATACTGATGAAACAAGAAACTTGAATATTTTAGTAAGAGATTTGTGAAAAATGTTTATTTGACTTTGAAATTTGTAGTCACAAGTATCTTCAAGGCAAAATTTCCATTGTCTTGACCAATGATATTGTAACGAAGATTTATCTCTTCAATGTGCTTCAATATGAAGAATTTTAATTTATGTCAAATATGTACATGTCAATATATCGAAATACAGCCTATGCTACTTAAAAATGTGTAACTCTAACGTATGACCACCACATACAAAGCTGTAACTGACATATCATCTCCTGTTTATCTTTGCTTAACAAAGAAACTATACGTAACAATATCGTGGCCCAGGAACACTGAATAATTTAAACAAGTCTGTGATGTTTGGAAGTGACCGTGGTGGTTAGGTAACTTCCTACAGAATAAGTTCACTTAATGCCGTCTAACTTCTCAAGCACAAACAAAAGCATCTACTTCATCTCTCATTGCATGCATATTTTTAAACATCTCTTCAACAATCAACACACAAATACACTCCTCAAAATTTAGACTTCATCTATCTCATGAAGTGAAAACTGACAAATTTCACAATGAATGTAGTCTTGTAAAATGTTTTGCTGCTTTCCTTTTTTTAAAACTAATTTCATTTGTTATGTTTAGACATAATATTGCTCATGTAGGTACCCCTATCGCGGCAACTTGCATGTAAGCTTCTCCCTGAAGGGGACATTGTGGAAATATTTCACGGTAAAAAAGACCAACATGACACAATGCACATTAAAGTATTGGTTATTTGCACGGATTAAGTTAGTTAGTTAAATGAGGTTTTACGGCTCAGTTTCTAACCAGTTGGTTTAAGTCGAGCCGGTTACGGCCTTTTTTCCAGTTGTGGCTCACTGGATGGTTTCCCTAATCCATTGCTTTTGCTGAGCACCAAGCACAATGGCAGTAGCTTCCATTTTTAAAGTCAGCATACAGTCGGTTTTGGCAGAAAACCCAGGTTATTTGCACGGAAGTGTGGTGTAAATTTTATCTATCAAGACTCCTTTACAAAAATATTTACAACTTTTGTAAAAATACATGAACAGAGCATGCCACCGGCGATAAAGCAAGAATGTAATTGAAAACAAACATTGCTTCAGAGACTCCATAGGATTGGGGGTCTGTTTTATAACACCCTCTTACAAATACTCAGGAGTTTGTTTATTTTGTTCAAGTTCTTTGCATCATTTTGACATGATTGAACTACTTGAAAGAAAACTAATTTACCAATGAGACAAGTATTTATACCACCTGGTAGCCATTGATATCCTCGACAACACTTTCAGTTTCAACTAGTTTGAGAGAAGCAAATGGGAATCTCTCAATTTAAAAGTATATAGACTATATACTTTTAAATTTACAAAGAAAGAAAAATATTCTATGAATGGTAATAAGGCTAGTCTTTTACATGTTAAAGGGGAGTTCAGTTTACTACTATTCCTACTCCCCAATAGTAGAAGCCATTAACGACTGCATTGCTCGTTTGCATATAGCTATCCGTTTGTGAAATGTGTCAAATACTCTTTAAAGAAAACTGTAAGGAATATGTGGACTTTAGGGGAATACATATGAAGTGAAAGGAAAACCTTAACCTTTTTATGGCTTTATTATTTTGAAGACAAGTATGACCACATGATTGCGTTGAAGACATATCTGTGACACAATTTTTGAACTTTGTAAAGAAATTATTATTTGCACCAGGCACAAACAGGACTGCTTCTTGCTTTAGATCACAAATATCCGTCTTTTCTTTTGAGGTCGGTTCTTGTTGGAAAAAACGTATTATTACTCACTTGACGCAGAAATGAAAGATGTCAATGAATTGTGTTTCAGACAGTCAGATTTACGCTTAAATAGTTTTAACCAAGATGCAAAAAGTCAGCTTACCGAATGACACGAAGTAAAAACAAACAGAAAAACCCATAATAATTGTAACAAACTGCTAACTGGAACAGTTTCCAGAGTCATCATTTTAACTACTGACAAGGTGATAGGATGGCGTATGTAGACTTTACAAAGCAGAATGAGTATGTGTGAACGCATGAAGTCAATCCACCAGAAAGGTGTCATATTAAGGTACCGTAGCACTGATAGGAAGTGAGTAAATACTGTTTTGAACCTATTGCACACTACACTATAGATGGACGTATGCTGTTCAAGGCA
Organism: Holothuria glaberrima; assembly: GCA_009936505.3. NCBI lineage: Eukaryota > Metazoa > Echinodermata > Holothuroidea > Aspidochirotida > Holothuriidae > Holothuria > Holothuria glaberrima. Next base: position 13,982 of record WURT03660316.1, read on the forward strand.
CTCTAAGATATCCGTACCCAGGAAAAATAGATTACAAATTTGGAAAATAAATATCCGATTGTGTTGTTGGCAAAGCTGGTAACACTTAATAGAAACAAGTTAAAGACAGGCATTGAACTGATTTAGGCGCCCTCACATTACTTCAATGATGACTTGCGCTAGTTCTTGAGCAAATATAATAAATATACGAAGTGCAAGTAAAGGAAGCCTTCAGAAATGATAACCTTCTCTTAATATGTCTCAATAAATACATGATAATCTTTTATTGTTGCTATGTAACTAGGTCTTAAATTTTCGCACAGTTTTAAAAAAATTCAAAGAGATATGTTTCCAAAACAACCGAACAATGAGCAAATTAGAGGATGTTATTTGAAATTTTCCTAACGTTTCAACGGGGTCGGAAATTGAATGGAAATATTGTTCAAATTTTCTTTGGTCATAATTGGTACGTACCAAAAAATAGCTCTAAAGTAACAATTTTTCTCTCTGCAAAGTGCTATTGTGCTGTTAATTAAGGAGGTGAACTGACTTGTAGACAGGAGTTACTTTTTTACCGTCTGAAATAGCTGCATTTCTTTCATAACGCCCTAACCTCCGTTTATAAATTGCTTCTGCCGCCGCTACAAAGGTCATACGCCTACCTTCAGTAAAGCTTTGGTATCTGTATCGGCAAGTCATAAAATTGCACAGCCCTGAGATTTATTATAAGCAGGTTGAAGTTTGACTATTAAAAGATTTAAGTTTGATAATTAGCATAAAAATGGTAAAGGGTATGATTGTCTTAAACATTGAGTTACTTGGTACTAATGTTTTTTTTCTTTCAGTAGAAGGTTATGAGATGTAATCCTTTAACTGCAATGGAGAGTTGGGCATAATAAAATGGAAACAGGGCACTATCGTAATGATCTGGCTACTTAATGGGAGGAGAAAAAGTTGTTTTGCCATAGTACACATTGCAATCTTATCAAAATATGTATTTGTGTAGCTTCTGTCACATTTGGAGTGTTATTTTTTCAAGCAAAGAACCAAATTTTTAGTTTATCGAGATAACTCAATTCTATAGACCTGTCGGTATTCAGATGTTATTAAGGTACGACAGGTACCACATTTTAAAAAACTGGTTGAAAAATATTGTTATGACAGAACATAACTAGTTATTTGCAATGGGGACTTGCCTTTGCTACCGCGTATAATGCGGGCGGCTGTGCCAACCGAACAAAGAAATCAACAGTTGTTTTTCTTATGTGACCTTAATTTTTATAGTGTTGTCTTGCCTTTTTGTGCAGACTATGTCTATAATTTATAAAACTTTACCATGATTTCGCGTACCAGTCCAGTATTGTTCTAAACATGCAATACTTTTATTCATGAAACGTCAAATCTAACTTTACTTTGATAAATTTATTGCTTCCTTTTATTCCTGAATAAATTATGTTAAACCTCAGATCACGGATGTATTATTGCAAGTTTACACAGAAGTATTGGACTTGAACGATTGCAGATACTTATACATTACATTTAGCCGGTAGCTTCTAAGCATTTCCAAGAACAATAACGTCCGGTTATAGTAAGTCAACAGCTATCAAATCAAAAACTTTTCATTATCTCAAACCCTAAATTTTGTATTTATTTAAATCGTATTACAAATCAACTTGCAAGTATAGAATTTTCAAAAGTGAAACCAGTTTCTTGCCATCTTTCAATTCAAAGCAATGATGAAATAAAATTTGTATTTGTATTTTTGTGATATATATGCAATCACGGATTCCACTTTGTTTGCGGGTCATATAATGCGTTTGCACATATTGGAGTTGATTTTAAGTAAAGATGAGGGAAAGGGTTTTGCAAACTATACATGGCAATGGTAAGGATGGCATTGGGAATGAAAGGTTATCTGAAACATTTATTATTCAGTGATTTCAGGGTGGGCCTCATCTTGAAAGGAACATAAGGCTATAACAGCTTAATGTGATAGTGAAGAAATATTTGATCGTTTTGGTCAACGTTATTTACAGTAAAGGGTTATGTCGGTCGGTCTTACTCTTACTACAGGTGCAGGAAAACTGTGCCTGCATGTTCCTGGAATCAGCCTTAGATGGGGAATCCACAAATGGCAATTCAACGTCTATTCGGCAGTTCGGAGAGAGACGGCACTTGATCAGAGCTGAACGAAGCCAAGTTTATTTTTCAGTGAAATACCATGCAGGTATTTTCTAGTGATTGTTACGTAACAGAGAATCATGGGCCATGGACATAGCTGTAATATGTCTTTGGACAAGTGTAAAAAAATGATATGTACACTTGGTCTGGTCCTGAATGAAATCGATAGTTTTGGCAACTATATGGCTAGCTTGCAATAAACTCGGGTCTGACGTGTGTTGTAGTGCATACTAATGGTATTTTCTTATACTGTCATTGTGCTGTTTATTGTACAATTTATTGTTACAATAAGCAGATAATGTCATGTAAATGCATTGTAAAAGTACCGATAAAGGGAAGGAATCAAGGTAGAATGTAGAGACACTGAATCTGACAAACTATTCTATACTTCCTCGAAAGGGGGCTCATTTTACTATCACTATCAACACTGCCCGAACCGCTTCTTTAGTTTTGATGTCTCTGTTAACTTCTTCTTGTAACTACAAACAGACATCTCCCAGCCAAAGAGACATCTCCCAGTCTTTTTATCAATGTTATAAAAAAATTAAGCAATTTCTGTTGGAATGACTCTAATTATAGTTATACTAAAGGTCATGTTTTAGATGGAGTCAAACCAATCGTTTGAGGATGTTATCTAATGAAGTTATACGTAAGGCGTTGTATTCTGAAACAGGGCTATACCTTGTGAAAGAGGCAACAGGTCCTTTTCCACATCGTAAATAGAAGTAAGCCATCCTGAGAAATAAGTACTAAAATGCCGAAAAATTTCACTATTCAAACAATGATTTCTATAGGCTCCCAAAGCATAAAAATCGCATATGTAGACTCCTTTTTTCCAAAACGTTTCCCGGGGAGGTTCCCAGACCCTTCCCCCGTGGTAGCGTTCTTATGTGGATTTATCTTTCTGAGGAGTAAACCGTCCACCTATTACAAGTTACCCATCTTTAATACACCAGCGCAATACACTGACTCTGACCAAACATAGATACTTCGCGACTACCTTTAATTATTATCGAAAACCAATGAGGTGTAAAAAGCATAAGCAGTTGCCGCAAACTTATTTTGAAAGAACTTTAATATGCTAGTTTATAGGTTTCGGTTCTTAGGATCAAGGATTGGATAAAGACACTTGACGCCACCCATGAAGAGACTGTAGGTAACATCGACCCAACTGGTTATTAGAATATATCGTCCTCTCTTAAAGATATAGTTCTTTCTACTGTTTCGATAAGTTTGACTTATATTACAATTTACGCTGCTTTTATAAATAGAGATCAAATACAATGGAGAAAGTACAACCAGTGGGGGTGGGGTAGCCAGGTGAGAACAGAAGAGCGATTACAAATCTCACGTAAACCCATCTGCATTTATCCTCCCCGAATATCCGTTTTTGTTATTGAATAAACTAACTTAAGTAAATAAAAATATATTTTAAGTGTTGACGTTGTGATCTGTTCATTGTTTCCAATGTTTTTAAAAGCTATTTTAATGGTTTGTATTGTGAAACGACGTGTTTGACCAGAACATTGCTCCCGAAAACCACGTCGTCTGGAGAGGCACAGAGCCTCGTGTTCCCGATGACACTTTGCTGCAATTTGTCCACTCTTGTACATGCAGCACAAAATTCTGGCTGCAAACCTGAGTGTGCAAAATTACAGTAATATTCTATCCTCCCAACTTCTAGAGACAAAGAATGTAATAGTAGCGGCAGTTTAGGCAGAGGTGTGTATCACAAATGATCATAGTTGTAGCATTCATTGTGTATAATAATTTGTCCCACGTTTGGCATATTAACGAATAGGTAAATTGGCATTTTGACGAATGTGTTTATTTGACATTTTAGCATATTGAAGGATGCAATTTTTGATCACATCATTTAATCTTAGTGTTAAAAAATGAATTGACATTGTGTCATAATACCAGAGTTGAATTCAGAAAATTACGCTTTTGTGGGCCATCTCTAGTACAGCTGGGGGTTAAGCTTAGTAGGAATGACTCCGATCCGCGATGAATACAAGTAAGGAGATTGTCCGATACAATTGAATAGGCAAAGGAATGCAGAAATTGCGGGCGCGAGAAGCGGTTGGCGTACAGT
>WURT03660327.1:0-18234 GCA_009936505.3 Holothuria glaberrima
TGAAGTCAATCTCGGGTTTCTCTTCCTCCATGTCCCCTTCTTCCGTAAGGGGCCTCAGCACAAAGGCAGGACCCTCATTTGTCACCACCTGATATTTGAAGCTATCACTGTTTTGTGTGGGTTTCTTTCGCTTTGCAATTTCAGGGAAAGTGTCCAGTTTTGCTTGTCTCTTTAGTGGTCTCACTCTAGTGTCACTCCCACTTGCTTCAGGTTTTGCAGTTTTTAATTTGTTAGTACTTGGCTCAAAGATTTGAATTGTTTGATGGCATTCCTCTCCCAAGTAAAATGATGGTAGTAAAGTTAGATCTCTCAAGTTTTTAGCTGGCTCAGCCACAAACACTTTCTGCAGTTCAGGGTCTTGAACCTTTATTTTCAATGTGGACCACACATCTCTTGCACCTGTGACACGTGGGAGATTTGACATCTCGTGCACCTCATCAACAGTATACTCTCTCAAGCTCTCCATGTCCTCTTCTTTAATTGATGACTGCTCTATTGGTTTGAGGATATATGCTGATCCTTTATCTGTTACCAGCTGGCACACCTTATCATCATCACCATCCTTCTCATTTGAGGGTTCACCATGATCAGATGGCAATTGATGTGCCTGAAAAATTTCTTGAGATGAGGGACTGTAAACCTCAGCAGCATTTTCATTAAGATTTTGTAGAATGTCAGATGGGAGTAAAGCAGGTTCAGCAAAAGAAATTTGACCACTGGTGGGATCAGTCAGGATCACAGGGTTCTGAAGTCTTTTTTCAGGTTGGTGGCCAACTATCTGTGGAGCTAAGGAAGTTGATGGCATTGTTATTATTTGATAGTTTGCAGCAAGCCCTCCAGGTGCTGTACCATCTTTCCCTGATTCTCCATGTAAATCTCCTGAACTGAGAGGCTTTAGGACATAAGCTGGTCCTTTAGAAGTGACATTCTGCTGAGGTATGTCATCCTGTATAATTGAGGTTACTCCATCAACATCATCACTGACATCATCACTGTACATGGCTTTCTTTACAGGAGGCTCCTCTCTAGGCTCTGTCTCTGGGGCTGAGGCTTTTTGGCTCAAATCAGGAGAAAATGTTCTACATAACATCGATGCTGGACTTCGGCGAACTAACTGTGCTTGAATGCCATGCTGTGGGCTGCCCGATGCAGAGGACAGCGGTGAACTAGAGAGCTTGGCCACAGAAACCTGGCGAACAGTATCACAATGAGCAGCAGCTTCTTGCAATTCTTTAGTGCGAATCTGCAGCACAAAGATCTCTTCTTGGTAGGTCTCAATCTCTGTGATTAGTTTCTAAAGATAAGAAAAAAATCCAAAGATGCCAAAGTTAGCTACAGTATACAGTGAAGTTGTTTCTACTCAGATGTGAATCTTTCACCGTAAAATGCAATTATTTGCCAAGCAGATAGACAAACAGCACCTGACATGTTTTTTTAATACAACAGGAAGTTATTTCCTGGTTAAAATTTTGTTCCTTTGCTACATAAAAAATACTTTATTCTACAGCTGTAGTTACAAGAAGTCCTTGAATGATACAAGAGTTGTGGCACTTAGCTAGGTAAACTTAAATCACAGCTGGGAAGAGAATGCAATATAAATTACCATATGGTGAATTCTCACTAAAATAGTGTAATCACTATGTAGACAGTGCACACAAATTGTATCACTATTTAAAGGAATGATCTTGTATCCATCCATTGTCCATACTAATGTGCATTCTGTATCCATAACAAAAGTATTTTGCTTTTTCTAAATTCCCAAAACACAGATTTGATCCAATGTAAGTTGCTACATAGTGAATGACACCAGTCAACACCAAGCAATGCATTACCACTAGTTGACATTCATTATGTAGGATGTAAGGGCGTATGATTTAATATATGCTGTTATGTTGATAAAATACAGAGTTGTTGTACATGTCAAGCATGCTACTCCTGTACACATGCAGCAGTAATGATTCTTTACTTCAAAGACAACTACTCATCACCCACTCAATGAAGTACATTTTTGGTGTGAGATACCAAAATTCTCAGTTGGTGAATGCTCTTTGATTGGCATCAAAGTTTGAAAATTCAAAAGATGTACAGTAGCTCACATTCCACACAATGCAAAGTGTGTGTTCAGACACAAATTCTAGCCTTGTATGTTCACCAGGACATGGCCTTAAGCAATAAAATAGGTTTGTGTCTGAACAAAGAGGAGCTTTTTACAGTCATGGGAGGAGCTCCAAGTCACATAGCAGGGAGAATTGGAACTCTTTGGGATGAAGAGAATTGCCCTTCAAAAGATTGGTAACTTGCAGACACTTGTACAACCGGAGAATGTAATTCACAATTTTTTAAATCCTGTTCTTACAAATGTTACATGGGTGATACAGGTGAATATTGAGATACAGAGCTTGTTCTTCTGAAGAAAGAAGAATCCAAGAAGTTTACCACCATTATCAAACTAAGGAAGAACAGCACAGACTATGTATGGGACATGTATTCAGTGATTGGTTTTGTGACCTATCTGTTCACCCACCTGAGTTTGTTCGAATTGCTCCTTCAGATCTGTATTCCCAGGGGTAGCAGAGAGAGCCTCCATCTTTGCATGTGCTTCATTGATCTTTTCTGTTAAATCCTTTATTCTGTTGTCATAGTCCTCCTGTAGGACAGAAATGATGAATGTAAGGATGATTCTGACAAAAAAGCACTTTTGACCAGACACTTAACTTTCACTAGTAGCTGATAATGTTTAGTCTTTTACACAACACACATCTGCCAAAAAAGCATATTTACCTCAATGGCACTTTTACCTCAAAGCTGCAAAACATATTCACAAAGTACTATGCTCCCTCCCTTTACAGAAAACCAGCGGTGAAACTGACTCACACCGGGGTACGAGGAATGGTTTAATGCCAACCCCAACTTAATAAAAAAATTTGAATGAAGTTCCCTGCATACTGCACTCCAGTATGACATTCATGCTACTACGAATGTTATTTCTGCCATGACAAAAGTCACAATACTGGCAATCATATCACATAACATGTTTCAGTATTCAACTAAGCAGCAATTATTTATCCATATTTAGTCTTCCAACGAAGATGTATGTTGAATATGTCAGTTCTTGCCTGTTGAACCAGCGACTCTTGCAACACTTCATCATGTTGTACAGCAACATCTTGTAATTTGTCAAGTTCTTTCTTGAGTTTTCTCAGCTCAGGATCATGGATTTCATCATCTTCATCCCCTGGTTCTAGAGGTTGCCCACAGTTTTCCAACATCTTGTGTTTGGTAGACAGCTTGTTCAGTTCCTTGTCACCCTGACTGACTCTGTCCAACACATCCTGAATAAATTTAAGAAAAAGACCAGTTGTTTCTTTCAGTGTACAGTTTCATGAAAAACTTTCAAAGGTAATTATTTGTATGTACTGGTTCAAACACTCAGTTTATTTATGCTAATTTTACATATTTAAGGCCTGTATCTTTGTTGTCTCTTTCTGTGGCAACTATGGCTTTCACTCCCTGTCTACCTACATAATGAAAGAGTGTCTGCACACTTTTGACACAAAGGGGCAGGACCACAATTGAACAAACTGCTGGCTAAATGTCACCATCACCTTTGTTTCTATGGTTACACTGTCACCTATGGTTACAGAGAAAGTTGTGTATCAAATAGCTCTCATTTTCAATTTTTCAGTTTATTTTTTTAACATCCAACGCAGTACTGGATTGGTAACAAAAAGAATTAAAGGAAAAGTTCAATAAAGCGTATTGTAAACTTCCAAAATTAACACACAAGATGAGCACAATTATCAATGCTGGGCTCAGTGATAAATTTAGGGTAGAGTTAGAAATTTTTCAAAGGTAACACTCCAACCAAATTCCAGTACCATAGAATGGCAGCAAAATGCTTCTCTATAGATAAAAAGTCAATACCTATCATCCTTTCTCCCTTTCTTAATCCACTAAACCAGCTACCTACAACCACACCAGTTTCCTACAACAAAACCAGTCTAGTTCTATATAATCAAATCAGTCTCCTTCAACTAAATCAATCTCCTAGAATCAAATCAGTCCCCTATGATGAAATCAGACCCCTACAACAAAATCAGCCCCCCTCCAACCACACCAGTCTCCTACAACAAAAATTTCCTACAACCAAATCAGTCCCAATCATCCAAATTTGTCTTAATCAACTAAATGAATACCTACAACCACACAACTCTCCTACAACAAAACCAGTTTACCATATAACAACTCCAGTCTCCTCCAACCAAATCAATCCCCTACAACCAGGGTTGTGGCTAGACCAATTTTAGTTGGTGGGCTCAAAGTAAAGAGTCCATCCAGAGTGTACCTAGTGAAACATGCAATTGTTGAAAAGAGTGGAGTATATTCTTGATCTACTGGGCATATATTGGGGTTCAATATAAGCAAAATGGGGAAAATATGGCAAAAGGAAGATTTTCCTACCAACTTCCTCAAAAACCAGTTAAAACAATCATGTTTACTACAACTGGGAAGGAAGTTAGTAACAAATAGTACCTGGCTTCAATTCCAGTAAGTCCTCAGAAAAAAAAAAATTGTCAGGCAGCACTTCCCAGAGCTGCCCATCATAATTATAACCCTGCCAATGCCAAAACAAGTTCCCTACTACCAAATCAGTCCCCTATAACCATACCAGTCTCCTACAACAAAAGATATCTCCTATATCAGAATCAGTCTCCTTAATCCAAACCCGTCTCAATCAACTCAACTAGTAACCTACAACCACACCAGTCTCTGACCTACAAAAAAAATTAACTGCAACTAAATCGGTCTCCTACAAACACACCAGACCCCTACAACCGCACCAGACCCCTACAACAACCAGACCCCTCCAACAACAACCAGACCCTACATCCGCACCAGACCCCTCCGACCGCACCAGACCCCTCAGACCTCACCAGACCCCTCCGACCGCACCAGACCCCTCAACCGCACCAGACCCCTACAACCACACCAGACCCCTACAACCACCAGTGCTTACCTTCTGTACTTCCAACTGTTCTTGAAGTGTTTTCTTCTCCATATCAGGTGACAATAACATCTGCTTACATTCCGACACATTTTTCGAGAGGTCTTCAACTTCATCGTTATACTCTTGCCAGACTCTTGCAGCATTTTCTAGGTCGGCCAACCTTTCCTTTGCCAATTCTTCTAGTGTCTGCTTTGCTTTAATCATTTCATTTGCCTGTTTAACAAACTCTGGTTCCTTGCACACCCTTGACAAGACCTCAGACTTTTCAGGTAAGATCTGTAGCTTTTCATCCAGAGGTGGTGTCTCATCGAGTAAGACCTGAATGCCGAAGAGTAATTGCAACAGAACTTAAATATACCTCCTAATTAAACCTACTACTTCAGTGATGGTTTGAAAATTGCCTTTTTCCCCTCTTCTATTGTTCGAGGACATGACTGTTCATTCATTGAAATAGACCATTTCCAGGGTTTCTGCACTTTCAAAACTATAAACTTCCATGACTTCATTATTTAGTTATGAAAATCCATGCCCTAGTTCTAAGTTCATCAAAAAAAAAAAGGAATAAAAACATGCATTTAATATACATTTCAAAGAAGCTACAATTTTCACAAAATGCAACAATCTTTCCATAACAACTGTCATTTTTAACATTATTTAATGACATTTCCAGGCCATGGAGGGTAAAAATAAGGTTCCATGACTTTCCTAGGCCACAGAAACCTTGATGCCATCAGCCAGAGATGAGGCAGCTTGCTCACCCATTCCTAGAAACACATCTGGTTATTCTGCGACAGACTACGTGGTCAGCTGAGCAGGCCAACACAACAAGCCTTTTAAAAGTTTCACTTTTCATGCACATGTCCTGCAAATCTTGGGGTAAACAGTGGTGCTCCTATACCTACAATACATGCCAAATATTGACTATTTTCTAAGATATTCAAATCATCCTTTTATAGGTTGGATGAAGTAATTGGATGGTTCTTATCCCTGGTTTTGTGTCCTGGAGAGCATGTACACTGTCCTTTTGATATAACAATTGTACTTACATTTTGTCACAAACTATGGGTATTTCTTAAGGGCGGGTCACACTACAGCAATTTTCAGTCCGAAATCTGATCGGAATTTTTCTAAATCTGACTGATAGATTTTTTATTCAGACTTTGTTCTAAAGAAGGTCATACTATATAACTGACCCTAATTTGTCTCACAATAAACTGTTCAGCCCCCATTATATAACCTATATCGCTCAATAGAGCAATATTTGTTCAAAAATAAATCCAATTTTTGTATGCGTGTCTGATAAATGCTGTCTGTCAATGTGACATGACCAAATAATTAGTTTACATTTCATTTTTGTAGTCCACTGATACAAATCATATAATTGCACATGTGCAATTCAGGTTGACAAATTTTCGGCTTTTTCTGATCAGGGATGGAGAAAATTTCAACTAAAACTCACAAAAAATCGGACTGTAATCCTACGTGAAATGGCTCTAGTGTGGCCCTCGCTTTATACTCTGAATGCTGAGCATGGTTTGCATATTTCTTCCATACATCCTACAATTCCTTGCACAAATCAGCGTGCAGAAAGTCTTGTTGAGATGTCTCTTTAAATGGCATTAAACATCTCTAAGGTTTTCTGACAATCTTTTGCAATACAGACAGCATGCTTATAGAATACCAGCTTATCAAAAGCTACCATTCAATAAACACATCAAAATATGTTACAAACACTATTTAGAAATACACACCTTGTGTGCAACAAGCAAGTCCTGTAAGGGAATCTGATCATTAATTACTAACTCCTTCTCATTTACAACCGTTGCCCTCTGAATCCAGTCTTTTACATCAGGTAAAGTTTCATGGAATTCCTGCCAAGGTTCCAGAGCACACTGCAGGTTTTCATTCTCAGCTGCCAATTTTTCAATGGTTCTCTCCACTTCTTCAGCAATGGTGTTAACTTTCTCAGTGGCTTTCTGTTTCTCTTCCAGATACAAAGTCTCTTGAGCAATCCCATCAGCCCTTGTAATAACAGGCACAAGTTTATTGTGTAACCCTTTCAAATTTTCCAGTTTTTTCTGAAGGTAAGAAGAGTACATGAAAACTTTCTTTGAGATTACCAGATGCCCCAATCCTATTTTGAAACACTAACAAATCTTACAGATCTCTTGTTTTCACACACATCATTTTTGATGTTTGAGCACATATACATTAAAGGTAGACCAAGGAGTAAATCTCCATGAACTTAACAATTCACTAACAAAAATATTGTAACATGCTGAAAGAGATCCACTGATAAATTACGATGCCAGGATATACAAATTCAAACTAGGGTGACTGCCTATGCTCTTTAATGAAACTTGAAATAGTGCAGGGTTGGTAGTAAGGGGAAGGCTGACAATCCCCTCCCCCCAAATGTAAGGACAGTTGTCTACTTTCCCCAGGGAGCCTTGAAGGGTATCGCAAAGTAATTAATCCGTGATGCAAAGCGGCCATCCATGGTATACTTGTTTTCACTATCAAGGAGGACAGATACTTCAATTAACTGAAAATTTCTACTTTTTTTAACTGAAAACCAAAAATTTTCTTTAAAAAGACCCCATATTTTACATAAGCAATCCTCCTCACAACTCATCCCCTTTGTCTGGGCTTCAGATTGTTCCTCCCCCCCCCTTCCCATCTGCCATGGTACCTTAGTCCCTTTCCTTCTACTTACCCTGAAGCAGTCATGGTATCACATTTTTGAACAGACAAATGTAAAAGGTTCTTATGATGAACTGTTTTCTGTTGTATTTTTCTGTTTAATTTACAGGTACAGATGATGAATTAATGCCTTAATGCCTTGAAAAATGTCACAAAGCACTCTACGACCAACTGGACCGTAAACATTCCTTTTTGATGGATGTGCAAACTATTTTCCTTACAATACCTTTACTTATGCCCATGTACCGAGATCCACTCTATATACACACAACTCACCTCAACCGACCGTTTGGCAGCTGGAACATCAGTGACTGGTATTTCTTCCAAGCTTTCCTCTAACACATGTTCTATTTTAGTGATATCTTCTTCTAGATCTGTTCTACGTTCTTTGGCCTCCTCAAGATCAGATGACTTCTGGTTAAATACATCAGTTACTCTAAGCTTGGCTGCTTTGAGAGCTTGCACATCAAGTTCAACATCCAATGGTAATGAGGACTTATTTGATGAATATTTATCTTTCTGTTTTTCTGGAAGAGACTCTGTTTGGCTTAGCAATGGAGCAGCATCTGCTTGGATTCTCTGTGAGCAAAAATTTAAAACTTTAAAGTTTAATAGAAAACTCTAAAGATAAAGAACTGAATAAAGACATTATTTGTTCACTTTGACATAGAGTAGTTGCACAGTGACTGTACCTTACTGTCACAACAAACAGTAGATAAGAGTTACCTTTAATACATTTAATGTTTTTGCACTTTGTATTCCACAAGTTTTTTAAAACAGTGAAGGAAAATATCAACTTATTTTGATATATTTGTGAAATGTATTTTAAAAAATAACACAAATGTACTGCATGAATAGTTTAATGAGAACAACATGTATGATTAACAAAAACAGATAATTTAACTTTTTCCCACTTTCTTTTCCATGCAAGGAGACAAAAAGAAAGACAAAAGTCACATTTGTACAGTGCTCATAGTTCAATAAGGAGAACAAAAAATATTAATTTGAACACAAACAAATCATAACTACAAAAGAAATGACCTCATGAGGAAAGCGTTTCTTAATATTCTGTTTATTCTGTGCCTACGTACCTTATATATTTAGGTTAGATAGGTAATTTCTATTATATGAATTTCAAATTTTATCAAACCAACCTGAAGTTGTTCCTCCTTTTCTTTGATATCATCTACATCAGGTCCCAGACTCTTACACAACTCATCACACTGTTTCTGTGTATCATTTATCTTTCCAATGATATCCTCCGCCTCTGCATGGAACTCTTCCCGGTCAACCAGCTCTCGCTGTAATTTAGATTCAGTTTCCTGAAACCCTTCAGATAAACTGAAACAAAGAAATGCCTAATTGGGTTGTCTGCTAAATTTAAACAGCCAATCACTTCGATGAAGTAAACAATAAATTCAGACAATGATACACTAAAGCACAGCTATATCACAAACTTACTGACAATTGACTCCTTAACAATAAAATGACAGACATGGTATGCTACAGTTTGGGGCTGCTACAGATATGGCATGCTACAGGTTGGGGATGCTACAGGTTAGGAATGCTATAAGCATGGCATTCTACACACTGGAGATGCTACAGACATGCCATGCTACTTTAATAATGGGGATGCTACAAGGTGGGGGATGCTACAGGCATGTCATGCTACAAGTTGGGAATATTACAGCTATGGCATTCTATAGGTTGCAGATGCTACAGGCATGGTATGCTACAGGCTGGAGATGCTATAAGCATGGCATGCTACTGACATGGCATGCTACAGACACTGCATGCTACAAGCATCACATGATACATTGGGGATCCTACAGGCATGGCATGTTTGAGATGGGGATGCTATACAGACATGTCATGCTACAAGTCGGGATGGCTATAGGTATGGCATGCTATTAGGTTGGAGATGCTAAAAAAATGACATGCTACAGGTTAGGGATGCTATAGCTATGGCATGCTACATGTTGGGGATGCTAAGCTATCAGATGATAGACCTATCAAATGTTTCATAAATGGGATGCTATAGGTATGGGATTTTGCAAGTACATGATGCCACAAGTATGGCAGCTATGATACAAATCCGGGATGTTAGAGCTATGGGAGGCTTTGGGGGGGGGGGGGGGAAAAATACAGCAATTGGATGCACAGCTACAGGATGCTACAGCTATATAATGCTACTGATATGGGGTGTTATGTAACAACAGGATGGTACTGCTATGGGGTGCTGTATTCAGCAACAGATGCTATGCTAAATTATGCTACTGCAATGAGATGATATATGTAGCAACAGGAAGCTTTAGCTATTTACTGCTACTGATATGGGATAGCACATAATGAGATACTATTGATATTGTCTTGTAGCAACAGGAAGCTTCAGCTATTTACTGCTACTGATATGGGATAGCACGATACTATTGATATTGTTCTGTACAGTATAGTATGATGGAGTTATTAAGAAATATAAAACCTACCTGCTACCTTTCTTTACTACTTTTTTCAGCTTATCTTTGAAAGATTGGCAGCACACAGGATCTTGTATGACCTTTGACATAAGGTCATGATGAGCTCTACTGAGGTTTTCTAGATCTTGATGACAATCTTCTAAGATGGGCTTCACTTCATGCTAAAATATAAATGTTGTGGGTTGAAATGGATTTAATCAATTATAAGATGCTTTAATACATCCCTCTGTATAAAGAGTGCATTCAAGCAGCATTCCAGATAATTTCCACTTTATAATGTAAACCACACAAATCACCTCCCCTGAAGTTATTTAACAGATGGGGCAATGCTTGGTCCCATTTAAGCAGAGATACTTTTCTAATACTTGCATTCCATTCAAAGTGTACACATACCATTCTGTCTACACATCCAATTTGTATCACTTTCATTGTACATCACTTTTTTTACCTCAGAATTTTTAAATCATTTACCAACCAACAAAACTCGAGACCTTAAAACCATTTTCCTTGCTCTTTTTGATATCTACAACCAAATTCTTCCTAAATCTACTTCTTTTTTCAGCATACCTGTAAATCTTGTAAAGAGTCCTTCAGTTCATCTTTTGGTAATGAAATATTTACAGCAGATGGTAAGGTTTCTTCCAATTTTATAAGATCCTCATCTGCTTTTACCAAAGCATCTTCATATGTCTGCCACATTAATACATTTTGTCCAGCGGTTTCAATATCCACTTTCACTTCAGAGCCAACACGTTGTAAGTCACATTCGACAGATTGAGTTTTTTCTTGGACACTATTTTTGCCAGCATCATTCCCAACCGAGAGAAGTTTCTTTGAAAGATTTCTGATCTGTTTCATCTTTTTACCTCCAGACTTCAACGTCTTATGTAACTCCTGTTAGAAACAATGAAAGTACAACATATAAAAATGGACTGTATACCATTCAACTTCCGTGAATATGCAGCTTTGCTTTTTTTTGTGGTTTTCTTGCTGCTGATGCTGCATAGATAATTTCATTGAACAATTATAAAGCCATTTTTTAATAAATCTGACAGGTATCTACCATTTTTCAGATCAAAGCAAATCTTCACAATTTACTAGTTGACAATCCAAATGAAAAGTTCTAGTGACAGAACAAATTAAGACTCCATGACTACCACATCTGTACTCCAATAAAACAAAAAAATTCATTAAGATTTCCCCTTTCAATATTGGACATGCATACCTCACTAAGACTTTTGTTTTCCAGGGCAGCTGAAATTGTTACAGGTTTCTGAAATTCTCTTCTCTCCTCTACTCCATGACATAATTCTTCCAAACTGTCACATTTTGTAGAAAATCCCTGCCAAGTTTTGGCAGCCTTGACATGTTCATCAGTGGCTGTATCTATTGCATCTACCGTCTTTCGGAAGCGATTATTTAGTTTCTTGGTGTCACCTTTGACTTTCTTTTGAAGAGGTGGTGTGAGCAAGGGCAGCAATTCTTGAATTATCTCATTCAGCCTCCTCAGTTTGGTTTGATATGAAGGTCCTTGTGATTGTAACCTCTGATAAGGCCACACATGAAACCAGTAATTAAGAGAAAAATGTCAAAATGTTGAAAGAAACATGCTTCATATAGGCACAAATTATGCACAATATAGCCAATTACAGATCTACAAGAGGAAGCTTATCTTCAAAAGGAAATAAAAAAACCCACAGAAAAACATTCAGTACCCATTTTTGCAATCTAAACTTAAAGACAAACACTCCTCACCCAAAGTATATTTTTAGTGTGGGTATCAAAATTCTCAGTTGGTGACTGCTCTTTTGATTGACAGCAAAGTTTGAAAATTCAAAACTTGCAGAGTAGCTCCCATTCCACACAATACAGGGAGAGTGCTTGGATTACACATTATAGCCTTGTATGCTCACTAGGACATAGCCTTAAGCAACAAAATAGGTTTTTGTCCACAAAAGGAGGAGCTTTTATACAGTTATGGTAGGAGCTACAAGTTGCATAGTTGGGAGAATTGGACCTGTCTGGGATGACAAGATTTGCCTTTTAAATATAAAATTGATAAATGTGCACAAAGCCTGTCTCAACAATGCAACTTAAGTGAGCAAAACCATGTATCAAATTTCTTATAATATTAACCTTGAATTTTTTCTCTGCTTGTGATACTTGTTGGAAGTCTATTCCATCTTTTACTTTTGATAATTCCTCATCTGCTTGTTCAAGCCACTTTGTAATATCTTCTTTGATGTCAAAGTACTTGGTCCTGACATTTACATCTTTCTGCAGTTTCTTTTGTTTTTCCACACAAAGCTGTAGAATATTCATATGTAGTGAGTCGATGTCATCTACGGACTCTTGTAGCTGGCTGGGAAGTGGTTCCTCCATATCAACGTATTTGGCTTTTGTTGAAATGATCACTCCTTGGGCTTGCTGTAGACCACTTTCAATCACTGGCTCCTTTGCCTATAAACCAATAAAAATCAGATAATATTTGTTAATATTAAGTTTTTGCAAAATTGATATTCTGCTAAAGCAATACATATTAACTTCCAACTTCCTCTACAAACAGCAGCAAATCATCACACCTGCCATGGCAAACAACTGTTTACAAAACCAGCATAAAAGTTCGCTTTCCTGCCACAGACTTAAAATACATGGACACAGGATCACGTGACCAATATGGTCGGCACCGTTCGAACAAATTTAGGCGTACCAAGATGGCTGGTAGGCTACTAAAATTTGCCCACTTTGACGATGAATCTGCAACATTTCGGACAAAATATAAACATGGCTGGAAGAGCAATATCTCAATCCTTCATTCAATTTGTTCAATTTGACCTGAGCTTGCATTCTTTCGAAAATATAAGTTTCTCACACAATCTGTCGATACTGAGCCCTTTGAGCAAGTCCAAACTTTTACACACAAGGGTATAGCAGGCCGCTATATTGGTATGCCTATTCGTGTGCGTACGGTGGCAACAATTTACGCTTAGGACGTTAGCACCTGTGGCCGTACTTAAGTCTATAGCCTATATGCTCTGTCCATACATAAGAAGTCTGTGTTTCCTGCACAATTTTCAAATGAAATTTACCTGAATTTCTAAAGCATTAGAGTGTAAGAATGTATGATGAAATACAAATAACTGCATGAGTGGGGTATGTCCAAAGTTTTTTAAATTACATAAGATATGTGCAAATGAAAAAAATTTGTTAATGGGAGCTTCCTCAAATTTGTACTAACTTAAAATCCCTCCCTAAAATTCCATGACTCTCTTACACTTTTTCATTCTTCAAAATCTTTTTGGCCATTCCATGAATGGAACTGATCTTTCAAATTTTATTACTTTTTCTAGTTTCCACCTTTGTAAAAAGTAATACTAAGTAGGCCTACTTTACTACACACCTTGTACTGATCCAGGGCTTGTTGTGCTTCAATTACATCCAGACCAACTGGTTCAACTTCTTCAAGTATCTGCTTCTGTTGGTTCAGCCATTCAAGACATTTGTTCACATTGTCCTGTAGAGCACCTTTAGTACTAATCACTCCCCGTAGAATGTCCAGTTTCTGCTGTAGGGAGTGCATCAAGTCTTCTAGTTCATATTTCAGTTTCTGTATTGTTTTGTCAAGAGACAGTTTGTCTTCATCAGAGCATGTGGGATAAATTTCCCTGGCAAGACTTTCTAGTAACTGTAAACTGGCCAATAAAAGCTCTAGTTCCTTCAACATTTCCTCACATTTGTCACATTTAGCCTCTGATGAAAGGTGAAGAGTGTCCAGTTCAGCCAACTGACCCTCGCAATCATCCATACTATTTCTGGTGATGGTTACCCGGTCAGCAAACTCTTGTCGGGCTGTGGCAGATTTAGCAAGGCTGATTTTATCTTCTTCAGTGGCTGCCAGAATTGCCTGGTATGTTTTTTCCAGGGCACCAACATCTTCAGCATGGTCAATTTGGCCAGTATTGACCATGTACGCCTGACCAGCTCGAATATTATCCAAGTGAGGATGAAGCTGGGAGACTTGCTCTTGTAGGGTCTATTAAAGCAAAGCAATCCAAGCAGAAGCGGATTATAGAATGCCCACACAAGAAGGCAAAATCATCTCACAACAAGCAATGTTATGTGATAAGCCTGAAACCTAACAGTAGGCAACTTCAATTTCACAGACATGCATGCTGAATTGACTTCCCTAAATTGAGAAAAAAATGTGTTTTAAACCTCACTTTTCTATCATTCTACTGCATCATCATGTTATGGGGTCATAACAGTCTAAGCCCAAGGCATTAACCCCCAATACACAGATGGGAATCAGAGATGAATAATTTTTTTTAGAAAAAGCAATTCTTCATGTACCAGAACTGCATGCTCAACAGACAAAACTATGTGTTACAGAAACCCTCACACAATCTTTAAAATAGGATGCAGTTGACATGCAATCATAACACAATACTTCTTAGGATACATAGAGGAAGAGATGCATATATATTCTTCCACTAAGTCTAAGACTGGTAGAGCTTTGAGGATAAGAAAGAGACAGGTGAACACCTCCATTTTAAATGTCATTCCACAGGGACAAGAATTTGAGATAATTATATCAGAAAACTATACCTTGACAAGGTCGAGCCTTTCTTCAGCTGCCGATGAAGGTAAAGGAATAACACTTTTCAAGTCCTGCCTTGTCTTTTCAAACTGAGCCAAAGACTCTGAGAGTAACCTCAATTGGGACTCATACTTGATTCTATCATCAATGGCTTTTGCCAGGAACTCTTGATTCAATAAAGCTGCATTACACACTCTGAAAAAATTTAAACCAAATATAAGACAGCAAAAATTATGATACCAAACCTTCAAGAGATTTAGTTTAATTTACCTTGAACAGCTCTGGTTTAAAATAGGAACTCACAAATGTGAAAACTGAAACACTGGCTAGTAATTACTTAACAGGTATACTGTTTATAACTTCATTATCTAACCAATCAAAAAACATTGATTGACACAAAAGTCAGTGTTCTAATAAAACCCGCTTAATTACAGCAATTTGTACTATTTGTATGTAATTATTAAATGATACTTTTGTTGATGAATGTTGTACATATGAGAAATAAATTGAATTGAATTGAATTGAATTGAATTTCTGTTGACCAAAGCATAACCAAATGGATCCAAGGTTACTCTCTATAATCAAACAAATTTCCTGAATCATGAGAAAAACATTTCTACAGTATGTGAGTGCTTTAGATCTCAATCAAATTTCTCCAGACAAAAATATTCTGCCCCTGTCATGTTTGATCATGTATACACACCGATCAAGACTTTGCTGAAGTTTCTCAATTTTTTGGTCAAGTTTTTCTTTCTCATCTGGATTGAGGGATGTTTTGACAACTTTGGCTTCTTTAATGATGTCATCCAGATGTTTACTGGACTCTTCTGCTTCTTCACATATTCCCTAAGAAAGAAAACAAATTTCTTGAGATGCAACAGAACCATGCGAAGAGAGTGGAAGTGGGGGCAGGGGTTACAAAGGCCAATGGCCAGCTCAAAACCCACACTGCATACAGCCATCAGCTGTTTCATCACTTACAACTATTACACATTTAGTTACCAAGTGGCAGCCATTTTTCATCAACACATAAAAAGGGGAGGGGTGGTTCCCCCTTCTCTTTCATGTCCCCACTATGTTCATCAGAGTGAACGCATTCCTAGCTTCCTAATATCAGCTCTAATAATATCTCTTTATTAGTATTCTCTGTAATGGGAAACTGAAGTATACAAAATTATCTTTTAGCAAAGTGGATTCAAAACTGAAACGAAAGAAATTTTATCCTTGTTTATCTGATCATTTTATATTTAGTAAGATGTATCCTAACGTAAATACTGTTAATTCAACAAAATATACAGTATAAGAACAACAAAAAATTAGCCCACGTTTTCACGGCTGTTGAAATAATATAAATACCTGGAGTGCATTCAGGGTCTGTTGTAGATGTTCCAAGGTAGCATGGAGCTCTACTGTCTGGGTGGCAACAGGCTCTGCTGACTGTAACCATTGTTCCAACTTAGACACATCAGTTTCAAATCCTTTACGTTCCTGTAGAGCTTGGGAGAGTACATCTAAGATGCCCGCAATGTCTATGAAAAGCTTCTTGTACCTATTTCCAATGTCTGTGAAAACAAACAAAAGACAAACCATCACAACCATTATGAAGATGAACAAAACATGAAATTATTACCATTTTGGAAGACAGCCAATGTAACATGTTATGGAGGCGTTTCCAAGCTTCTAAACAGCCCCATATCAGAAAACAGTTTTTCATGCAATTTGCATCCTTCTCAAAATTAGCAATCAACTGGTAAAAATCACATTCTTGGAAAGAGTTACATCTTGAAGCATTACCTCTTTTGTGCAATAATATACTGTTAAACTTTGGTAAATAAATGATTTTAAATAAAATCCAAATTGATTGAATAGTGAGTAAAAACTAATGTGAGAGCCTTAATGTTAATCTACTTCAAACTGAGGTGAATAGACACCTGAAAAGGAATGGATAAGATAAACAACCTGAGGTGAATGAGGAGGTGTCTATTCCTTTCAATTTGAGATTTAGCTTACAAGTACTAAAATAGTACCTTCAATGTCAGGGTGAATCTGTTCTCTATCTTCAATCTTACAAACTTCTTCAATTGGTTCTCCAGACTTCACAAGGTGATTCACTTTAGGCTCATATGCTTTTATTTCTTCTTGCAAGGCCTAAATAATTACAATGACATAAAATTATTCTTGGAATAAGTAAGTGTTTGATCTGATCAAAATTATCAACTGATTAAAACACATATAATGCCATTCTGTTAAGATAGTCCAAACTTAGAAAAAAATTTATTAATCAGTATGCCAGTTTGTAGATTTCTTGGCCTGTGTCAGTCTTGACATAATGGCAAAAATAGACATACTTCAAAGAGAAAAAGTCTTTTTTGTATGGTAATGAACACAAGTAACAGTAATTGTCTTTTATTCTACAAAAACTTATCTTGCGATAAAGAAATGAATTGTTTTGAGGGAATGTGAGCAGTAGCGTAGCCAGGATTTTTTGTTTGGGGGTGCTCTGGAGGGGGCTTTGCGATCATGGGATGAAATTTACCATCTCTACATAAACTGTGAACTCTGCCTACATGTTACTTGTAAGGTGGATAGGACTTGTGCTATCTAGCTGAGTGGAATGAAATTCACAATATATTGAAGAAACTGGAGAAATTCCGACTATAGCTTGTGTAGCACTCCCAAATTTTTAATAGAGAAATAGTCCTCTTGAGAGCAAAAAACGGGTAAACCATCTGTCATTATTAAGTTAAGTAACCCAGTCAAGTAAAGATTTTTTGGCCCAGATTGCTAGTGGGGGGGCACTTGGGGGCACAACAATTTTGTGAGGGGGGGGGGCTTGTGCAATATTTACCTTCAATGGAAAAGTGTTAGGTACTATCATACACATGGATGGCAATGCATCTAATAAAGCACTTGCTACTAAAGTCCAATTAACCACAACTGCACAGTAATATCTTTGAGTAACTTTGTTTGCCTTCAGTACAATATCTATTTTCATGTTCTACAGAGTAATCACTGGTTTACCTTCAGTTCAAAGATTTGTTTTACAAGGTCTGTTACTTCAAGTGCTGGTTCTCTTGGATGATCTGCCTCCTCTTTCTCTGTGATCCAATCATTGCAGTCTTTGTACTGCTTCCAAAATTCCTGAATAAAAATTCAAATACAGTACACTTTCCAAACTATAGCAATAAGGTATGCATCATAAGTGAAGTCTTTTAATGGTGAAATGCTAAAATCATTTTGACTCTTTAGTTATAATGCAGTTATAATTGCAAGGAAAGATTTATGTCACCAGTTGGTAGGTTGTCTCTGATTACTACTGGTAATGCATTTGTGTTGAAACTTCATCAAAAATAAATT
This sequence comes from Holothuria glaberrima, assembly GCA_009936505.3. Classification (NCBI taxonomy): domain Eukaryota; kingdom Metazoa; phylum Echinodermata; class Holothuroidea; order Aspidochirotida; family Holothuriidae; genus Holothuria; species Holothuria glaberrima. Next base: position 18,143 of record WURT03660327.1, read on the forward strand.
GCACCTCAGATGCTATGTATTTAAGGAATAAATCGCATTTGACGGACTATTATTGGTGAATAAACCGTCGAGACTCCAAATTGCAAAATAAC
>WURT03660338.1:0-11214 GCA_009936505.3 Holothuria glaberrima
GTACCAAGTTTGAGAACTGTCAGCATTTCCCTTCTTGAGATATCGTGTTAATGAGCAAAGTGTCACAGACACACACATACACATACACACACGCACACACACACGCATACACGCACACACACGCCATCATGAATGCGTAGGTTTCTCTTATCATCGAAACAAAAAAAAGGTGCAATATCAAACTTAAAAGACTCTCACTAAAAACACTACTTTTGCAATTAGAACCTTTATCATCTATACTAGTATCCCAGGAAAACTGGTTTTGACAATTATTACTTACTTATTAAATAAGTCTAGAGGAATGAATTTCTCATGATACAAACACTAAAACCAGTGAATCTAGTACAGCAAAGTCCTTGGCAAAATGGTCATTATGTGACGTGATGCCATTAAAGCCATTTCATACTTCCACATTTTTATGTGATATAAAGTTATTAAAACCTTGTTTGGTCATCCCTTGCTGTTCCTGACCAATCACACACAGAACAATGTTCACCTTCTATAGCTTTACAGCACTGTACTGAAGTATGAACCAGCCTTGAGAGTGAATTCCTCATGTTATACCCGTGAGACAAACACCTCTAGTTAGAGTGAATTCCCTACCATACAGTGACCAGGTACAACAGAGTGAATTACCATGAAGTCACTACAGAAAAATACTTCTAGCACAGTAAATGCATATTGAATCCCTCACTACATTGCAGTCTAGTATAGAGTTAATGCCTCACCATAGTCAATGGATAAAAGCAGTCTAATAGAGTAAATGCCTCTCTATACAGTTACTAAGTACCTCACTATACTGCAGTCCAGTGTAGAGCTAATGCCTCACCATACAGTCAATAAATAAAAGTATCTAATAGAGTAAATGCCTCACAACACAGTCACTGAATTGATCAGAGAACCCTAGTAAATGCCTCAACATACAGCCATTCAATAAAAGTTAAGTTATCAGAGTAACTTCCTCACTCTACTTCATCAAAAGAAATGATTATTGTAGTAAAGTGAATTCCTCACCATACAATCATGCATAATTTTGTTCCAGTCTTCACCAGTCACAATCCTGAACAACGCAGCTTGAGCATTTGTAGCGGTCTGAAAGTTTGCATGTCTGCCAACAACAAAAACAATGAATTGTTTTTATTCATTTGATATAAAAGTCTGCTTTTCCATCATCAGTACTCTATATTGTTCTCTTAGGTTATCACAGCCCCCTGTCACACATAATGTTTGATCCCACTCTGAGGGTTCTTTTATGATCAGATTAGAAACATTTCACAAAGTGAGGATGTCAACAGTATATTTCTATATCTATGTACAGACCTTATGCACTGACATCACCCGACGACAATTTGGCAGCCAAACAATAAAGCACACTGCAAGAGTGACATAGACTTTGCAAGCCCACTTAAAAAACTTACGCATGTATCCTACCGGTACACAAATCAGCTGTCTGAATTTGTTGATGCAGGTTGCAATGATAAGTGCTTGCTTCCATTGGAGGGCGCACTTTCTGTTCTGTGACGTCATATGCATAAGGTCTATTCCTACTTCTTGACATTCTGATCATATTTCACTTCAAGGTATTTGACAAGAAGGACAAAAGTTTTTGTGCCCAGGGACTTCTGCCAATTAATCTTCTACCTTGACCTCAAATGGATTTTTTTATGCCATTGGGCTTATAATTGTATAATCAACAGCAACTGTGAACAAATGACTCTTTTTAGGGAAGTAAATTACCCACAAAATGTGCTCCTACTTGTATTTGACAGTGGTCTCAAGGAAATGCGCATTTTGCAACATTTACATAGAATGAGTAAAACAAATATAAAAGTATGGTGAATTCAAACAATGCTATCTTACACACTTGAATTAAGCCAGTTAAACAAAGATAGCCAATAAAGAACCTGTATTTTGGTTTTGTGCATTCACACCCATACATATACGTACCGGCCCAACATCTCTCCGTACTTGACATTACCAAAAAGGACCACACCAGTGAAAGCATAGAACATGATGAGGAGGTACAGGCCAATGATGATAAACAAACTCTTCATCATTGAGACACCAATGGTCATCATCAACATTTTTAATGTTGGCTGTGGCGAGGAAAGAAGAGAAACATTAAAATATATCATACAATACTGCATAGAGCATAAGGAAATGGTGGGCAAATCGTGAAGGCACTGAAATTGTGATACTAGAATTGCTTGTTTGATCCTGGTTAATTTATGAATCCAGTCCTTTGGCAAGATGCTTTAAAAATCCACACTGACACTATCCACCCAGGTCTCAAATAAGGATATTGGCACAATAGCTTGTCCATTGAGAGTCATGCAGGTGCCCCAGAGTCCAGAGGGAACATCTCTGGGACATGTTACGACGAGAGGTAATATGTGTGGCCCCTTTGATTGGAACTCAGTCCCCAGATACTAAACTTCCAACAATTCCCGTGTGGTCTCATTATACACAGTGCTACTCATTCTACTCCCTGTATTTACAGCTTCATGGGCGGCAATCCCGGGGAACATGTTCCCCCACCCCCAATATTTGATAAATCGCCCACTGACTTTGATTTTTGCACACAGTAAAATATTTGAAAATGTGGTATTCCCCCCCCCCCAATACTGAGAACAAATCGCCCCCATTGTATAGCCACATTAATTACCCATTGTACTGAAGGCGGGCTCTCCAGTGGAATTTGGTGAAAAAGGCAGGATTATAGTAGGATCAAAATTCTTACTAAAACAAAACAAAAGTACTATTTTGAATCTCTTGTAAACTGATATTCATCCCTATCCACCAATCCCTACAACATCACAATGACTTTCAGATAATTTTTCAACAGCTTCAATAGCAAGCCTTTTTATGTATTCCTTTTGCATAAAAAAGTAGGATTAAGTACAATTTTCACAAGAGGCAAGTTCGAAAAGCAGAAGAAAGTAGCATAAGTAGGAACTAAAATTAATCTGCCCCAGATGAAGGATTCAACAACTTTTTTTAAAGAAAAAACTATACAAACAATCAGCAAGACAGCAAGATTTTAACTTTCACAGACATCCTGATAAAAATATTTAATGTCTCTCTCCTAACATTAATAAAAGTTACACAACACACTTACGTGTTTGCCAGTGATGGAGAAGAATCTGAAAAATGTCACACAAACACCAACAATGTAGCTGGGTTGAGAATTCTGTGGGTAAATTTAAAATAAAATAAATCATATTTTATAAGCTCTTTTTTTATCTCTGATCAAACTAGTACAATTTATCTCTACCACAAAAAATATACAGACCACTTTTACATAAAAAGAAAATAATTTGAAGGGAAAATGGAGTTACCCCAAATTAAATTAGTTCACCCAGATATCTTAATGCATGAATGGCTCTAATAAATAATATGACAACTACTTTGTAACTAAAATTTATGCAAAGCAACCCCTTCGTTTACTTTGTAACCGCCACATTTATGTTTTGAAAGATTATGAAAGATACTAGCAACTGAGATAAGATGTGATTTGTAACATTCAGTTCATCTGACTAGGTAAGTGTGGGGCAACTGCTTCACTTTAACAAAAGTGGCCCCAGACACCTACGCCTTTCTTTCTCCTACCCTTTCCTCCCCTCCTTTCCTCTCCTCCTTTCCTCCCCTCCTTTCATCCTCCGTTTTCCTCCTCCGTTTTCCTCTTCCATTTTCCTCCTCCATTTTCCTCCTCCAATCCTATGAAGATCCCAAAACCAGTAGTGCAGACAAGTGGATAAAGGTGCTAGCATTCAGAAGCAATGGGGCTTTCAGCTGATGGTTCCGAGTTTGATCCCCAGCTGGTCATAGCAAAGTATCTTTTTATCTAAGAGCAACTTTTCCTCAACTAAAATAGCTTTCTAAATTAAAGGTAGATAGCAGTCGCCCCAAGCTTTCAAAACCTGCTAAATCCTACAAATCTCTTATTTAGCTCACAACATCTTTCATAATGTTTCTGTTTGAAAACATTGAAAATTACACGTAAACTAAGGAATTATTCTGCATGAATTTAACAAATAAATAACAAAAACTATTTTCAAATAACTGATACCCAGTCATCCCTGAATTAGTATGATGGGGTACACTAATTCAAATTGGGGGTACTGCATTATAGCTTTAAAACATATTTCAAGTTTTGAGTTTGGAATTTTGAACTGGAATCCATTCAGCATTACATTTCCCACATGTGCAACCACTTAAGCTTGTAAAGTAACTGCCTAAAGCTCTGACTGATTATTAATAAATCATTAATTATGCACCTTCACTGTCTATAATCAAGGATATATGGGAAAGTGTCATCTGACAATGTATTAATAGTGTCATGAGGTATGTTCAACTGGTAGAAAACTAAGACCTGATTCACAGACCTATTTTGGTTAACATTCAAGTAGCTGTCTTGTTTATAGACCTTACGCAAATGATGTCACAAAGCAGAAAGTGCTCTCTCATTTGGAGGCAAGTGCTTATCATTGCAAGTTACACAAACAAATGCAGACATCTGATTTGTCAAACAATCGCATACACATGTAAGTATACGACAAATATGTGGTAAGTCTACTAGTATCTTGCGTGCCATGTGCTTAATTATTTTGCCTCCAAAATGATGTTGTAAGACTTCAATGCATACGGTCTATCTCCTAGTAAATTGTCCAGACCCTTGATTACTAGTGTACTATACTAATATTGCCCAAAGTTTTCGAGACGGCACATTGCATGCCATTTTCATTCCAACATGTAACAACAAAGGTAAAATTGATTTGTGCTCTCCTCTGACTGGTTACTGGAGTTTCTATCTACATACTGTGATTAGAATGACTTCTCAGAAGCATACATCCCAAATAATCTACAGACCACTGCAAAGATTCAGTTCTAGTCTTCACGCTGCAGCTAAAAGATTGACTGCTGGCCAATCAAAATTGTCAACAATTGATTGAAACCAGCTTCTTTAAACTGTAAATGAGAATTTTATTACTACTTTTATTACTGAAGATGTTAATCCAATTTATCTTGAAAGTGATCATGAAATATTTGAACCCCTGAATAGAAATTTTTTATCCTTTGGCCTTATTTCACAATAGCTATACCCAAAAATGAGAACACATGCAGGAACACTTGATTACAATGGAAATTGAAAATTATTTCCCAAAAGGTCTTTTCCTGCACCCACACAAACAACTTTTGCCCAGGGCATCACTTTTTCAAAAATTCCTTTTGAAAAAGGAACTCCTGAGCACAACTTACAATCAACATACCACATCATGCAGAAAGGACTTAATACACTAGGGGTTGATCCTCCACAAGACTTTTCCATCCACAAAGAGAAGTTTGTCCAAAAAAATCACTTTTCCAGTTATATTTACTTGTTTCAAGATGGAAAAAGAGCACAACTTACAATTACCTTATTTCATCATGCAGAAAGATTTTGGAACTCAAGCAGGTGCATTCCTGTGTAACCTACGGGCATCTGGAGGTGCAAACATATTGCATGCATGATTACATCATGGAACTCCATTCTCCAAATGAAAGTCCGTATATTCTCTAATAAACGCCCCGGGGGCATTGCATTTTTGAAAGGGGGGGTTTATTTGATGTTATATTTTAATGAAAAAATAACTCACCGCTAAGCCTACAGTAGTGTCTTCAAACGGGCTATGAGTTTCTTAGATGTAGAAGTGAAGGTTAATTTGCAGGGCACCTCTAATCCCTCCGCTTTCTTGCAATATTACTGTTTCCTTGTACCTGTTGTTGATATAGTCCCTTTGTTTTTTACAAACCAGAACACAAAAATGCATTGAGGTTTCGATGATGCATACTATTCACAATAATGCTATGTTATCCCATTTCCTTCAGTCACTCGTAAAATGCTATCCTAGGGTGTTGGAAAAATACAATTTTGTGTTCATATTTGATGTTGGGAATTCTTGAGAAATTTTGCATTTTGACCTTTGCAGACCCCAAATGAGGATCTCGTAAATTCTTGAAAATTTTTGCTTTTTGACCCATGGTGAACCGAGATGAAGGTCTTGGATCCTTGGAAAATTTTGCTTTTTGACCTGTGGTGACCTCAGGTAAAGATCTTGGGAACTCTTGTGAAATTTTCCTTTTTAGGGCTCTTCCTTTTTAACATAACACATCTACATACTAAGAACGAAATCAATCGAAGCTTCCTACTTCGAGATATTGTGTTAACAAGGTTTTCGGGCTTTGACCCCTGGTGACCCCAGATGACCTTTGACACCCGCCAAAAACAATAGGGTTCTTCCTCTCACCATACCACATCTACATACTAAGTATGAAATCAATCCAAGCTTCATACCATGAGATATCATGTTAACAAGGTTTTTGGAGTTTGACCCCCAGTGACCCCAGATGACCTTTGACCCCCGCCAAAAAACAATAGGGTTCTTCCTCTCACCATAATGCATCTGAATACTTGAATACTACGTATGAAATCAATCCAAGCTTCGTACCTTGAGATCTTGTGTTAACAAGGTTTTCGGGCTTTGACCCTTGGTGACCCCAAATGACCTTTGACCCCTGCTTATAACAAAAGAGTTCTTCCTCTCACCATAACGCATCTACACACTAAGTATGAAATCAATCCAAGCTTCCTAACTTGAGATATCATGTTAACAAGGTTTTCGGAGTTTGACCCCCGGTGACCCCAGATGACCTTTGACCCCACTAAAAATAACAGGGTTCTTCCTCACAATATGGGGCATCTACATACTTAGTATGAAACCAATACAAGCTTCCTAACTTGAGATATCGTGTTAACAAGGTTTTCGGAGTTTGACCCCTGGTGACCCCAGATGACCTTTGACCCCACCAAAAACAATAGGGTTCTTCCTCTCAATATGGGGCATCTATGCACCACATTTGAGAACTGTCAGACTTTCCCTCCTGGAGATATCGTGTTAACGAGCAAAGTGTCACAAACACACACACGCATACACACACACGCACACGTACACCTATACATACATACATACCAACATACACACGCCAGCACGGTTGCATAGGTTTCTCTTATCATCGCAACCAAAAAACCAAAACACATTCGACATTTTCCCTTTCAAAAATTCACCGGGGGCGTTTATCAGAGGAGCATTTATGAGAGAATATACGTATGAGTTAAGGAGGGGTTACAGAGATATGAGGAAAGGGTAGGGCAAGTGGTGCAAAGAAGGCTAGGTATGGCAGAGCAAGTGGGGAAGAGCACAAGTGTAACAGCATCATGCAAAAGAAAAATGAAACTGAATAACAAACATCAAATGTTCAAGTCAATTGAAAAGGTTATCTTGAGACATCATGAAGAGAAAGACTTCAACCTCCGATGATTACCTCAAACGGCCTGTGACCCCGACCACAAACAATAGAGCCCATTGTCAATATGGGTCATCAACATTCCACATTTGAGAACTTAACTTTCTGAAGTTATCGTCTGAATATTCTAACTGTCACAAGCACAATCACAAACATACATACACAAGTTCTGGCAGATACTTTTCATCGAGAAAAAGAACACAATCGGGTTTCTATCACTTTTGCAAACAGCATTGTATTAAATGAAAACAAAACACTATCTAAACACACCCTTCCCATTCCCACCCCACAACCACATCATCCCTATAAAAATGGTACATCAAAACTGCATTCTTTTTTTTTGGAGGCAGAAATTGTAAAGAATCTCATATGCATTTCTTACATGACAAATTTATCCCCATTCCACAGTGTCACATGGGAAAAACAGAGAGCACTAAAATTGTTGGAAAAGAAACTATAGAGGGGGACGAGATTGAAAATCAAATTAATATATTATTGAAGGCTATAAACACCTATCTTACCGGTCTGGGGATCAACAAACCAATCCATATCACTCCCATGATTGTGACAAAGAGATCATAGCGGTTCCTCCTACTATGCCAGTACCCAAAGGGACTAAGTGAGATGCATTTGAGGATGACTTCCACCACAAAGAGAAAGGTCAGAAAAACGGAGATGTAGACCATGCACTTGGTTGCTTTAGCTTGTTTCCCTGTTTCTGCCCACTGTTAAGAAAAGAAAAAGTGAATAAAAGGCTGTGATTTAGTCAGGAGGCCCTTTCAGGCCCATCAAGGACCCTACAACAAGTTCAACCTGAAGGCTATAAACAAGAATAAGATTCATCTCATTTTGGCTAGCATTACAAGATAGCAAGGCCTTTGACCTTCACCAAAAACAATAGGGTTCTTCTCTATATGGGGTACCTACACACCAAGTTTCAGCTTCATAGAAGTTTCCCTTCTTGAGATATCGCATGCAAAAGCCAAGTGTCACAAACACACGCACATACATGCACACATACACACACCATCATGAATGCATAGGTTTCTCTTTCATTGAAATCAAAACAATGCATACCAGAACTCTACCCCATAATCCTTTGTAACTGCTATTTGGAAAAGGATCTATTTTAACCTCAAAATCTAGGTCAATACTAAGCTTTGAAAGTGTGTGAAACTTAGAAGGATTCCCCTTCCTCCCCCCTCCCCCCCGACACATGCACAGTTGATCATGCTGTTGGGGGGCACAGTATACCTTTAACTTTTCCCACTATAAAGTACATAAAAGATATGTAAAATGTATGAGAGTAACATAATTGCCTCAGGGTAGACAGTCATAACCATGCTGTATCATATAATATGCACTTTAATGAAGATATACAATTGATTAGTCATATTATTCTAGCAAAATGCAACAAGCTCTCTGTGCTGTGGCCAAGTGGATAAGGCAGTGGCATTTGGAGCGATGAAGCTTGGCAACCGGTAGGTTCAAGATTAGATCACTGGCTGGGTCAAAGTAAGGTTGGTTTTATCCAAGAGCAATCTACGGTTTTTCCATCTGAACAGGCTTTTCAAAAGAAACCAAATTTGACCTTAATTGTTGAGTTGGTTAGCTACCCGATGTGAAGTTGTAATTCATGAGCCACATTGGCGTCTCCCTCATTTGTGGTCACTTAGCGTCATGAAAAACTGCCCTAAAGGCTTGAATTAAGTATGCTCAGGTACAGATGAGGAAGTTGTCACACAAACCTGCACTCCTCTATCACTGCAGGGTTTTATACAATCAGTATGCCATCAAGTATGAACTGTATACAAATACATATTGATGAAAAATCCCTGTCAAATCATTGACTGAGCAGGTGATTGCATTTGTTTTATTAGGGCTGTCACGATACAGCAGAATGGAATTGCGATTATGGCTGCTGAAAGTATCGCGATAAATCATAGTATCAGGATACTAACAAAACAAAAAAATTAAACCTGTAAACGTATTCAATTTATACACTTGAAACATTTCAAACTCTAAATTGCTTAATTGTTTTTGAAACTGTTCCATTTATTTTAGCAATATGACATGTATTTGAAAACGTGAAAAGTTGCAATAAATATTTTATGAATATTATAATGCATTCTTTCGCTTCCACTTTCTTTGATATCGCTTCTCCTTTTTCTTTTTTGATATCACGATACTTAAAGGCTGTCCAGTATCGTATCACGAGGAAACTAGTATTCCGATTATTGCAATTATCGATGAATTGTGGCAACCTAGATTTTATTAAACCTGAGAGGGTAAGAATCCTTGTGTTCAGACACAACACGGCTGAAGGTTGTAGAGTCTGTACACTATTCTATCCTAATGAACCAAATTATCAACTGGGAATGGAAAAAAGGCTTTTTGATGCAGTCACTGTAGCAGGTTCATCCTTATAGTTGTTACTTACCTTAAAAGACAACATAAAGAAGTTGACGAGAACAAGAAATGCTATAAGCCTCTTGAAATATTTATGTTGAGTGATGTCATAAAGTCTTGCCCGAATTTTGGAATAATCTGTAACGGATATAAAACATTTAGAGACGACCTTATGTAACAATGGCTGTAGTTGTGAAAAAGTGTAAATTTTATTATCTTATTGTTTTTAGTAAACAAACTTTCATCAAATGATTCCCCCTAAAATCACATGAATACAGTGGAGGCACAAGCCAATTTTTTTTCTTTCTAACAACCTCATGTGAAGTTGTAAAAGTAATTTGAATGTCTAGGCAAAATAAATGCTGTAAGTAGTATGTTTTAAGTTCCTACAGAAATCTGAAGATGGAATTCCATAATGTTTCCATTACAAAAAAATTGCAGTCTTTCATGAACAATTCTTACATTTCTTCCCTTACTTTACATTTTTTAAGTCTACTGACAGCAAACTGACCACTAGTCACACAAGTTAGTTTGTTAGTTAGATGGGATTTTACAACACACCGACACCATTGTGTTATACATGCTGGGAAAAGGCCCTTAGCTCCTTTTAAGATTTCTTTCCTTTCATAGCAGTTGCACTGCCGGTATCTTGGATTAAGTCAAGTTCAATAGAGTATTGTATGTGTGCATTCACCCATGAAGCCACTCCAGTGGCCAGCACAATGGTAGCATTGTGACAGCATTCTTTCATGAAGCTGGACACAATAACCACTGTGGCTGTCATCATTTCCTTTTTCCTGCTTGGGTGATTCAACTTTTTTCAATTGGGCTAAGGGAACCTCCCACTTAGTCACACAAAAAATATTGCCATCCAAATGGAAGGTATCAACATGGTGGACACTACTTCACTTAAAACCACTAGATGCAGTGATGCCACATGGAGGATGCCACTCGGCTTCATGATGATACTAAACATTTTAAAGGTATAATCTCAATTCATCCCTTTAAGGTAATAGCCAATCACCATGAGAAGATTGTGTTATTACAGGGCTTTTTAAATGCTACGGGCCATGGGCCACTTTCACTAGTATTTTTACTTTATAACAAGTGCATTACCTAGAACTGGATTTAAAGTTTGCCTTCCCATTTAAATTTTGGGCTCCTAAAATCTTTTGAAGGCCATTTTAAGACTTGTCACAGGTGATAAATGGCCCACAAACCACCACTTGCAATCCTTGGCTTTATAAAATTATAAATAATTGCAGAAGCCAGAATTTAATTTGATTGTTTTCAAAGTCAAATCACTGGCTTCTTGGGATTTTCCATAGGCCTTTTAGCAAACATTGCAAGCCAAAACTTGCTCTCCAGCTGCCAGCTGAGAACCCACAATTCACAACATTCACTGGTGACATTGCCACACTAAACTAGACTTAAAAGTGCACTATCTCTGAATATCCCAAA
>WURT03660349.1:0-18234 GCA_009936505.3 Holothuria glaberrima
TATGTAGTTACAGTTGTTCCCAATTTTGACCAATCAGAGGCTTTGCTTGGTTACCATGGCAACAGCACGAAATTTTTATGTGTTTTCCATAAATATGCAACATAGGCTACGACATGATGTATGGAATGTTAAAAGTAGGCCTTCAAACCCCTCAACCCCTCCCTTAAGAGAGCAATTCTTTCATCTTCCATTGTTTTTCATTTTCCATTGTTTGTTTCACTTTGAGAAAAGTCAGGGAGATAATTTACTTCAGCTTTCTTGGGTTTTTTAATGTTTTTGGCAGGAAATCTTTCACTTTGTTTTCGCTTCAATGAATTTATACATATTTCCTGGCACCCTGCATTACGCAGTTTTGTGCGAAAGTTCCCCATTTTAAACTTCAGACTAATCTTCCAGCCATAACATCCAGTGAAAGACCCTGGTTCTTGGAGGCATGGGTGCTTTTTAATAAGCGACTCAGCCACTGAAGAAAACTGTTGGTCAGTTGGATAGGATTTATACTTAAAAATCTCTTCAGCAAGTTTTTCCAGTATGTCTGATTTGATTGGACCTGTATTCATGAGGGTACCATCTTTTTGGAAATGTCTGTTTCCTGAAGCAAGTTGTTTCTGTTGCGTAAGAAAAGCGAGGTATGGGAAATTCACCTGGCCATGGCTGATGCTCTGTGGGGGTTTTGATTATTATTGTATCATCAGCTTCACATTAATTTTTGGAACAATGTGCTGATATTTTGCTCAATTAACCTGGCTGATCAGAAACTTGCAATTCAAAATTTGTTTGGTATATTCATTTTACTTTTTTGTATTTATACATATTTCTAATTCTGCTAAGTATGATCTTCTGCTCTTTCACCAAAACAACTTGGTTCTACTGTAGATCTAAGTAACAAAACTAGCACAATAAGAATTCATTTGACTTTTGGGGGCTGCAACACCATATAAATTATTGACTTCAAGTGATTTGATCCAAAATACATTGACAAAATGTGTATGGGAAACCCTGAAAGCACACAAGACATTTATATTTTCCTGCAGGAGTTAATCTTAATTCAGAGACTGCAGCACCTGACAACAAAACGACTTACCATTGGAAAATAAATGCAACATACAGTACATGCATCAACAGTACCAAATAATGGTACAGTACTGAACATATTCTACACATCACGTTCACTGAACATTCACACAGTGACTGGGTTGAAGGAGTCATCATCTTTCAGTTTCAAATACAGGTAAAAATTTGGTTCCTAAATTAAGTAGTGCCATCTCCCCTCATGATGATAGCCTAGTTGGGAAACCCCTACCACATAGATGATAAAATTTCTATCTAGAACTTGTACTTTGCACTGCATATAGTATGAAACAGAGGATTCCCCTCAGCGCCATACAGATTTTCCGCAGTATACCTTTGCCTTCACAAACTTACCCCAAATGTTAAAAATTCTCTCAAGTGAGTTTACCAAGGTTGCTTTGTTCCTATAACAAACCAGAAAGCCAAAAGGCCTTGGTGATTCCTTGCCGTAAAAAGGCAGGATTTTCTTGGGAATTCTTGGGCAATATTGCTTTTCGTGAGCACAGGTGACCTTTGACTGTCCCCATAAAAAGGTTTTTCCTCGAACCATAGAGCATCCATGTACCAAGTATGAAATCTATCCAAGCTTCCTACATTGAGATATCGTCTTAACAGAGTTTGACCCCCGTACCCCAAAAGACCTTTGACCTCCACCAAAAACAAGAGGGTTCTTACTCTCAATATGACAAATCTACATACCATACATGAAAGTGTCTGCCATTGCTACCTTGAGATATTGTTTACAAGCCATTAACAAGGATTTCGCAGTTTAACCTCTGGTGACCTCAGATGACCTTTGACCTCAACCAAAAACAATACTTCTTCCTCTCAACATGACAAATCTATACATGTACCAAGTATGAAAAGTGTCGGTCATTGCTACCTTGAGATATCGTGTTTACAAGCTAAGTGTCACAAACACAAACACACACGACATAACCATTGCATAGATTTCTTGCCTGCCTTCGGCAAGGAATCAAAAGCCATCTGCGTACCCCCCCCCCCCTCCCCCAAAGCTATAGCTTGCACTGATTTTGAATTGCTTCAGGCCATCTCAACACTGTAAGTGGGCATGTGGGAACCAATGTATGAAGGTTCTAATCATTATTAACCAACAAGAGTGAAGGTATAATTGTCGATTCTCATTTTAGTCAAAAGGCAGTCACCAATTTTGTTAGGAGATCAGTTGATTATATTCCTTAACATATCTGGGGTAGGATTGTAGGGCCTTGAGGGTATGTGTGCTACAAGCACATCTCAGTATTTACACAACTAATAGGTGAAAATTTTCATATCTTTGTGTATTTCTACTCAAATAATTCCTCAGAGGATACACTGAACAGCAGAAAACAGAAGTATGCAAACTGCATTAAACCACAAAAGGGCACATATAAAGTAATACCTTTAGGTTGACACATATCTTTTCAAGGTTACCATGCGTTTTCCATGTACCATGATGTATGCAGCTAATGGATAATCAGCTAATTCATTGTGCTCTACAAGGACAAGTTCTGTTTGGCATGAAGTCAGTTCATAAGACCTAAGGTGCTCTATGTACCATGATTTCCACTTTTTGGCAATGAAATTCAAATTGTTTTGTTCAATTAATATTTGGACAATTTCAACAAAATCTGGAAGTCCACCTGTGGATCCCACAGTAAGAATCATTCCAACAGCATAGCCTGTTCCATAGAAGGATGCACGTTGTGTCAAATGTACATTATCTATGTTTGCATGTTTTTCCTTAATAGCCGACTGTAGTTCATCTCTTACCAGATCTATTGGAAGTGTAGATACATGGGTAACTTCTAAAGCAGGTTTGAGAATACTTGTTGAATTGAAATGGTAGGCCATCATCAACTGATGTTTAGTGGCAAGTGTAAGCAAAATATTTTTGAAGCAGTTGGTGTAGCGTGGTACCTGTTTAAAAAACTATGTTTCGCCTCAGATCGCATTGTCCACAATGCAACTAAAGGCCCAAAGCAACAGATCAGTTTAGGATAGTGCTCTAGAAAGTGATACTTAGGTATCATCATGACGTCTGGGAACAGAAGTTGAAATTGCTGTATATGATGAGAAATTTTGAAGTCAAGGTAGGAGACAGTTTCTTCAGTATGACTTGATGCCATTACAAGTTCAACTATATCTTTGAGATCCAGTAAAATTTCCCATGCTGCTTCATCATTAGGTATCTTCGACCCGATAAAAAATGGTAGCATTCTTAGCAAAGTCCAGTTTTCATGAGCGTTTCCACCAATTGAAGTTGAAAAATTCTGATTAATTGGCTGTGGTCTAGCTGCTTTATCAGACCATTTTAATGGAAACTGTTTGATTGCTTCATTCACATATTTTAGTGTTACATATTTCTTTGAAATTAGCCTACTTAGGCATAATGCAACTTCAACTGGGACAATGCCTTCCAACAAATCATGCAAAGCATCTGGGGGATATCCAGTTAGTACATGAAAATATTGCAGCCTCTCAGTGATCGTACTTCGTTTGAAATTCGCAACGTTTACCAGTGCAAAATCTGCATATGTAATGCCCTGAAAAGCTTTCAACAAACCCTCCAAGGCTGTGAGCACCCAAGTTATCAGCTGCAACACAGTGCACTGTACCTTGTACAGCTTTCCCTAACTTTGACACAAAAACACCTTGATTTTCAAGTGCCATTAAGTCGTTTAGCAAAGGTTCTAATATTTTATTGTATCCATATTCTTTAACATGAACTGACTTACTACATGAAAGAGCTAGATTAATGCCTGTCAATGTAGACCGGAATTTTTGATCTACATTAGACAGAACCCAGTACACAGCGCAAACTTCGTGTTTCTTTTTTGAGGTGCCAAGTGGGTTGCAGATTTCAAAATCATCAATATAGAGACCAATAGAAATTCTAAATGTGGCAGCTGATAGAAAATTATTGTTCTTGAAAAATGATCCATCACGAAATGTTCTGTATTTCAGCAAACCAACGTCCTGGGTTTTTTCACATGTGTTCATGGCAAGATCCAGTACCTTGCTTGAATCTAGAAGTTGCTGCAATGACTTCATGATGGGAATATATTGGTAGCTATGATTTTGATTTGCATTGAGAACATATTCCACTGGTTCAACAACTTTGAATACTTTGTTGAAATATTGTCTACGCGTATAGGCACTTCCAAGAGGACCATCCTTTGCAATTGCTGAACCAATAGGGTTCATGTGGTTAGTACATTCAACAATTTCTTTAAGAATGTTTTGGTCAACCTTCATGTTATGTTTATCAAAAACTTTTTCTAAAGTAGTAGAAGTAGTAGCAGAGACTGAAGATAGTAAGTACTCTAACTCACTAACTCGTCTCTTGCAAGGGTGGATACATGAAGAACACTCCAATTTTAGCAAAAGGAAGGCAAAAGAATTTACAACAGCATTTTCTTGACCCTGCACTGGCTCCCCGTCTGGGGTCTCATTGATACTTCAGTCCTCTATATCATTTTCACTTAGTAAATCAAGTTCCTGAAGAACCTGTTTTGTCTGTGGAGTGTGCTGTGAATTAGTTACTAAACAAGGTTTGAAATTTTCTGCTGTATGTGAAGTATGTTTTCTACTCTTATGACACCTAAATGTTCCATAAACATTTGACTGAAATGTGCATCCTTCAAAATAACAACTAACCATTTCATGATTTTTAAGATGCTGATGCACATGCTCTAAGAAACCTTTCTCTGTGACAAGATCATTTTGCTCACACACTTGACATTTAAATATTTCCAACTCTCTTGTACTTTGTTGGCTACATGGTATCTTGACAAGTGAGTATGTAATGCAATGGTGGTTTTAAGAGTACATGGACAATCACTGTGCAAACATGGCAGTGGATTATGACGACTGTAATATCCATGGTTAAGCTTATGGTGCTTCAGCATTCCTAATCTTCGCTGTGTGCGGTAAGTACAGTTCTTACACTGCCACATCATTCTGTGGAGGAAAAAATACCACATTAAACAGCATTTCAAGCTGCAAATGTATTGAATTGAAGCTTTTAATATCATAGATGAATACAGACATACTTTAAACTGCACAAGAATTTTATAGGTCTCAAAATGTCCACGGTATTTAATATCTGTATTAGCCCTCAAGTTACCAGCTCAGGCTATGCTTTCATACCTAGACGACTTGGTAAAAATTCTAATCTTTTAGTACATGATGAAAATAGCATCACCTTGGAGGTACTAGGGGCTGACAGCTGAGGGAAGTCTTGTCACGCATCTTTTACCAAGACTGAATATCACTTCAAGCAGATTAAAGGGCCCTACCTTTACAACTGATCTCAGTTAACTTGGTTAGGTTGAAGTTCTTGTTTAATCCTTTTTTCTTGCTCTATTACTTACCAAAAACCTCATCAGCATAAGATGTGTCACTAGGTTGAAGGAGACCTATAACAACATATGTTTGTATGTTCAAGAAATTGAAATCCCTGCTGTCATTAACATTGGACTAACTACCTTACTCAATTTTTTAAGGAAAAAATCAAAAGAATTTTTATAAAGAAAAAATTTTTTTTTCTATTATTTTATAAATCATTTCTGGCAGGGGTGTGTCACCATTGTTTGCCCAATGGAATGAAAGAGGGGGTTGGCAGTCAATTTTCAACAAAGCCTATCCAAATAGTTTTGAAACTGAGGTTCTTTACTTAGTCCATGAATCAGATGAAAAGTGAATAGCTAAGCTTCCTGAATTTTCTCTTGAAACCAAAATCATGGGAGCTAGGATATACTGTTTATAATTATAACTTATAAGGCCTACAGGCTTCCATGTATGCATGTACAGTACTGCAGCCTATGTCAGATTTTTTGGAAGTTTTCAAAGCTGTGAGCACAGTTTAACTGCACATGGCATATGGAGACATAACCTAGCAAATTTCTCCTTCCAGAGCTTCATCATCTGTATCATTTAGGCTATGTATCAAGCAATCAAACACTGCTTAGCCTTCATGTCATAACTTTCTAAAATGATTCAGGGCACTGGTTTGTCAAAACAAAAAAAAAAAGGAAAAAACAAATCAGAACCTAGGCCTAGGCTATGTTAGCCTAGGCATATGTATTTAGGCCTAGGGCTAGGCTAGGCTACTGAATTCTGTACAATATGGCCTGATCAGAATGCTGCTCTCTGGCACGGTCAGGCTATGAAAGCTGTGCTTAATATGATTTAGCAAGGTAGGGCCTAGGCCTATTATAGGCTAGGCCCTATAGCCTGGGCCTATGTCTCTAAAACTGAATTTCGGCTAGGCTAGTCTAGCTAGATCTAGGCGATTGGTCCTAGACTTAGGCCCTTATACGTAATAGCCTAGGCCTAATTTCTAACTTACTAACGTTAGTTGTATCTCGAAGCCTACCTGAAATGTTAGGCCTAGTCCTAACCTAGTCCTCAATCTGGCGCTACACGCTAGCCTAGGCCTATACTCCATTGGCACTTTGTTCCGTGCAGTATTCGGAGAGTAGTCTAAAACTAACTGAGCGTATGGGTATTGGCTATTATTATTATTATTATTATTATTATCATTATCATTATCATTATCATTATCATTATCATTATCATTATCATTATCATTATCATTATCATTATCATTATCATCGTTATTATTATAAGCACTGACTGAGGGCTAACGTTAGGCCTAGCCGCGCATAGGTTAACTTAGGCTTCCTGAAATGCTCAACGAACGTTTTTACTGGAAGTCAAATCATTTTCTTGAAAAAACTGTGACCAGTAAAAGTCAACCACATGATTCCTTAATCATTACTATTATGTACATTGCAATATATTGCATGGATGACGCAGATTTTTACCAATATTTCAAAGTGAGAGGATCCATGGGCTTTCACGAACGTCTCGTCGACAGCTGATGAAAGTTTGGCGCGCTAGAAAATATAAGCCAGTTGACGCGTGTAATTTTTTTCCCAGGACGGTTCGGGATAATGCCATTGGACGAATCAGCTTCTTGGAAAAAGGCCATACCCATAATTCCAAAATGACAGCTTTTCGACCCTTTTTTGAAACTCTGGCCGAGGATTATGAAAGAACAGGCCAAAAAAACCTCACTGTTGTTTAAGTAACTGTAGCCTTCAAGTTAACCCTAGCCTTGATTTGGAACAAATTGAAACTATTTTGAAAAAAAAAACTAAGTACCCCAAACCACCCTGGGAAAAAAATTGGGCTGGTGGCGCGGGAACATACTGCGATTTACAGTGCATGCTTGGAAGAAAAGTGTACCGTAACTGAGACTGCATACGCAAGACAGATATTTTGTGTCATCACGCATATTTTTCGAGTATTAAAATTTTGATTTTCTAGACTCAATCACGTGTCAAAAGAGAATTTTCTTAAAAGAGAAGTTCTGTTTGGAATTTATAAATCTCTACAACTTTGACCGAAAAGGTTGGGCTGTGTGACGGTAAATTATGGAAGCCAAGAAAACTGTTGTAACAAGCCTTTGTATTCGTCAGAAAATAGGCCTATCCGTTGACTTGATCTGTGGTACTACATCGTACAGCAAAATCACGGACGTTACATAAAAAAGTCCGTGAGCAAAATCCAATTCCCCAACACGTACATTGGCGCGTCTGGTCTGAACGTTGCTTAACCGGATGGGATTCTAGCCTGCGGGGCAGGTGAATTTTACTCTCACCTAGTCGCTCACTGGCAGGCTGGAAAAAGGAGTGAAGGAGGCCACCTGTAGAGCAGCCAGTTTAAAGGTGTTGTGCACGCTGTAAGGCATGTCACTTGATTTATGCGGATATAAGGGCAAACACGAAAATAAGGTAGCTAGCAGCCTAAGCATATTATCGAAAATGGAAAAGTATTTTACTTTTCATGGTGCCATGCACAAACAGAAGCCAGGCTCTAAAGCAGGGATGGGGAACCTTTTTCATCTGACGGGCCGTTTTGATAGTCATAATCCGCTGGCGGCCGCAGATAGTGAGGGCGCTACAAGTTTTTCCCATGGGGCGCAAACCAAGGGGGGCTAAAGAGGCCCTGGTGGGCAGAAGCCCCTAGGGGTACTAGGGTTTGTACAAATGTTCAGGCAATAGAATTTTCACCCACTATCTTTAAATGGCATTGAATCTCAGGGGCTACGAAGACAAGAAATAAACCTGGCACAATATGATCATTTGACTTAGGCTTAGTAGTAATAATGAATGAACACATAAGAAAAGTGCGCGCGAAGTGCGACGAAAAAACGTATATCTTGAAACCAATTTTGTTCCACGTTTTAACGTTTAATTTACTTTTCGGAGGGACAGTTCTTACCCCCACCTGATATACCGGACTGAATAAACTTGCCACCTTAGACACATTGTAATAGATAAGCCTATACATCTGTCAATGCTCTTATAACCTTCCACGCAAAACTTTTGATTCCACCAAGTGTAAAAGGATTCTGCACTGGCAGATTTGTGTCAAATGAAACGGTGGGGATGCTACAGTGTGGATACTAGTGTCTTAGAAATATACTGGTAGTGTTTCACAGCAGTTTTACGTGAAATATGCCGAAGGGGGAACCATGTAAAACGATATAGGCACCATGGGCTAAAAGATCATTTACCTTTCAAGTGATTCTGACTTTACATTTTTGAATTGCCTCGCGGGCCGTATGAAATGGTTTCGCGGGTTCCGCATATGGCCCGCGGGCCGGAGGTTCCCCACCCCTGCTCTAAAGCGAATGAGAAACGTGTCAAATAGGAGGATCCCTCATCTTACATCCCTCCCGGGCCGGCGATTACAGAACATACTGCTAAACTCGCACTCCCCTTTTAGAAATCCTGGCCACGCCTTTGCAAAATCTCTCGCTTTGTGAATTTATATTGCCTACCACCCGCAGCAGCTTAGTGTGGGCATTAGTTTGCCAGAGGTTAAGTATCCTATGATATTAAGAATTACCTCCATAAGAGTCACCGAGAGCCGGAAGCTCCCGTCTTTGCGATTAAGGTCTCAATAAAGTTATGTCAAAAATGATTTTTTCAGCGAGGCATATGTAGCACAATTGAATTGCCCCTATCAGCCTATGGAGTCTCCTTTGCATGGCCTAAATAATAACGAAGACAGGTCCTCGATAAAGCACAGCAAGCTTTGTCATGTAATGCAGCAATTTCACCCTTTTTTAATTTATAGTGCCTACAACTTTCAAGGCGCATAGTCTTAACTGGAGTCTGTAGTAGAAATTTGTGTTTACAAGTATGCGTGTGTTTACGTAAGGGTGGAGATTATGAACCGCAAAGCAAATCTTAGAACGTAAACTTTTAAGGTCAAGTGCAAGCATCTTCACAAAGCCTACAGCCGAAAGGGCGGGCATAATCCACTCCGACTCGCTGGGATTATCACCAACTGGCATCGTCTACGCTCCTGCGGGGCTGCATCATCATGACAAGAGTTTTCGACCAGGTTGTTAAGAGATTGCGCTATAGGCCTCTGCATGTGCATAAAGACGTGGCTTATCGTCATATTTGAGCCTTTTCGAAGTTTAATCATTTAATTATGTCCTGAACAAATGACTTGTCGCATATATTTTGGAGAATATTGTAGCATTCCTTTACTGACCTTGGTTTTTGTATAACAGCAAATTGCCTTTCACAATCATGGTCGTAACTGCATAGCGGAATCAGTGCCGCGGTTTTCGGTTTAGACAAATCTTTGTGTTCCTGAAAAGTTGGCCAATTTTTTTTTTTTTTTCAAAATTATGTCCGAAATACTTTCCCGATCTCCAGGGCTGCCACACCCACACCTCGGCACGTATATGCCTATCACCATAATCTCTTTCAAGCCGACCTGAATTTGAATCGCTTATTTCGCTTCCAAAGGAAGAAGCATTATTCTGTACTACTGCCATGGTTAGTTTTAACTGATGAAAATTCAGTAAAATTGGGGCAAAATGGTTTAATAGCTCCGAATTACTTGCTTGCTACGTTAACAAATATTTGCAATAAGTAGTATCTACATAACTGAGTTGTTCACAGTGCTTTTTAGTTAAGTAAAGTTAGTATGAAGTGATTATGTAGATCACACTCAATTCATTACTTGTCCAAAAGACTTAATGTGATGAGTTATTACAGCTTAATTTTTTTTAGGTTATGCTAAATGACCTAACTATGAGTACTAATTAATTGTTCTCTTTAAGTAGATTGAACAGATTGAATATTATAAGTGGTATTTACTATGACATTCTAATTAATGTTACTTTACCCTAGCTTCATTTTTTTCAGTGTACACCAACATGAGTGAAAGCATGGACAACATGTTGAAACGGACGAAACATCAGTCGCAGATGCCGGGGTCTAAACAAGGCTTAAACAAATTACCGTTTACGAAAGATGTTTTCGAGGTAGTAGTTGAACAGTAAAGACGTGAAATGACGCTTGCTATAGCTGACCTTGGTGATGTATATGAACTAGCAGAAATCGCAAAACATTGCAAAATTGATCATGAAACCTGGTTTGACTTGACAAAGAATGAACGAGAACTGCATGTGAAGCAATTCAACGAAATGACCATTGAAGCTACATTTTCAGGGAAACCGCTCAAAATTGCCAACATACCGGTCCCACAACCCATTGAATTTGTAGACCTGTCACTCAATTTGGTGAAATATCTCACTGAATATCACCAGTACCCGATCCAGACTGCAAGAGAAATCCACCAAAATGTATTGAAACTAGTCAACACACCAACGGCTGTTCAGAAAAAGCCATCACTGGATTCCGCCAAAAACAAGATATACGAAGTGGCAACATCACGCATGAAGTATGGTCGTGTAGAATGCACAGCCAACAAAGAGCATATCACGTGCAGATGTGCATGTATCAAGTTTGACCACATATGTAAACATTCCATAGCCGTTGCCGAAGCAGAGGGAATTCTTGCACAACATCTCAAGTCCACCAAGAAAAAAAGTGGGATCAAAAGATCAAAAACAGAGCTCCTTGAGGGAAATGTGGATAAAGACTGAGCAGGAAAGAAAGGTGCCAGGAATAAATTTAAATTCAAGAAGCCTCCCCGCACTACTCCGACCGATTGCACAAACAACGGAGATACAAATCAAGCGTACTCTGCTCTACATCACAATGATAACATGTTTATTGTACGATTGCTAACACCTAAGGCGAAACAGCGTAAGACCTGTGGAGTGGATTTCTTCCACCGGCAAAAAATCATACCTTAAGATCTTGTGCTGGAGCATAAAGACCGATGGCATTTCCCACTACATGGTGATTGGGGAAAGAAAAAAGCATCAACCAAAGAAACGTCAAGATTCTACCACCCAGATCTTGAAAGATGCATCAAGCCAAATTTTCCATACTTCACGAATGAGTACCTACACATGCCTGATGCAGTCAGTCATGGAGAAATTACATACATCTCATCGTGACCTGCTAAATAGAGAGTTCCAGCTAACCCTGTAAAAATCGAACATATATCGATCGCAGACAGTTTTAACACTTGCAAGAAGATTGCATCCAAAAATTATGTCTAAGCTTAATGCTATAATTTGGTGTTGTTTGCATTTACATCCTATGACTGGATTTTGAGATATTACCAAAAGTAAAGCATTTTCAACACATTTTGAAATAGTCGATCATATTTCCAAATTGGTCAATACTGACTGGTCTGCTTTAGTCCTTTAAAACTTAACTATATTTCTCCGCCATACCACTGTACTTACTACTTTCATTAAGAGTATGTGAATGCATAAAAGGCACATGAATTTCAGTTTTACATGACCTATAGGAAAACTCATATTTCTAGATACAATCAAAGGCTTGAAAAGCAAAGAAAAGCTTTCTTTTATCGCGCAATGACATCACCCCTGCTCGCTCTAAGTTCGCCTCAAAGAACGATTGAAGTTGTTTTGAAAATATCTTGAGAACCACCAACGGAAAATGAATTGAATTTTCACCAACATGTTTTCATTGAGGTTATCTTTAACATATAAATGCTTATACTCCTTTGATTGATTTTCAGGTATATCAAATTAGTTTCACATATGTAATCGTACTTCATATGTCTACATATCATTGCAAATATTTTAGGACAATTCCAAGTATCTTGAAAGTCAACAGAGTTTCATATATGTGACATTTCGTTTCAGATGTACAGAAAGGTTTGAGACCACATTCTAGTGCATTAAACAAATAACTGAGCGAAAGGGGTTCATCTTTTATTCCTTAATAGTTAATGAATAGTTGTACTCTGCCCCTGAATGAGTAATACGTTAGGATGTGACAACTATCTGAGCTATATTTTCTCTTTCAAAGTAACGAAATGGAGGTAAAACATATTACGAGTATGCTACACAGCGGCCTAACTCTTTTATATTCTGAGCGCTTAACAATCATGACTGCGCATGAGCCGTTAATAGAAGTTTGCAATCGTGTGTCCTGTTTTGGAAATGCAACATGTGACATAGAAGTGAGGTTAGCTTGTGAACAAAAATCGTCACGGCAACAGACGCGACAAGAATAACAAGGAATTGCAAGAAACAATGAAAAGAAACACTACGTCGATATGCATGCTTTACTGGGCGCCCAACAGAATGAAAGGCTTACGTTCTGAATTCCAAATTCAGTTCAGGGGAAAGGTTGACAGTTGCGCAGGCAAAGGTAGCGGGCATGGGGAGTAGGAGCAATTGCCTCTCCCATGTATGTAGTTAGTTAGATGGGATTTAACGACACACCAACACGATTGTGTTATATAGTGTCATCAAGAAGAGAAATGTATGTATGTATGTATGTATGTATGTATGTATGTATGTATGTATGTATGTATGTATGTATGTATGTATACATAGGTCTTTCCAGCCCCTCCCCAAACTGAAATCCTTGAAATCCTGATGGCGCCACAAGTAGGTGGATGACTAGGTGGCTGTATGTAGGCCTCTGCTAGCTTGGTGAATATTGAAAAGGTTTACACAGTGGTAACCTTGCGTGAGTCAAGTCGATGGAATCGAGGAATATTATTGACCAAATTGAACATGTGCAACCGTAGTGTAGGCTTACCTGCACCCGTGACTGGTTTAGGTTCTACAAGGTGCGTTTTGACTTGCTCAGCATACCATCGGTATACTGATCCAAATACACCGTAAAGCGTCGAGGGTCATATTTTGTTGGGTAAAAGTAGACTAACGTCGGTTATGCGCAGGAAAGTTCAGTACAAGAAACTTGAAAATGGGGGTAACGAAGAATCACTTGGTAGCTCGAGATACTGCAAGCTTGTAAGTTGCAGAGACGGGAGGACAGCTATTTTTTTTCTTTTTTTTTCTAGCACAAATAAGCAATTGCGACTAATGTAATTTTAATTTTGTTCATTAGATGCACTATGGGAATAGTTGACTTTTTAATCTTGTTAATGCTTTTAGCCTTGAAATGAGAAGGACCGCTCTTCAACCTCCAGAAATTTTACCCTAATTATTCCACTTAAACGTAACTGTGACTATGAAACAAAGTTTGAAACATATTCGACTATGTATGCTGCAAAGTAGAGTTTGAAATGTAGTTCCATGGTATATTTGTACGTGCTTGTCGATTACGAAGAAAGATTTTAGAATTGATATGTGTAGTGCTTCAAGTTTTTCAATAGATAGAAATGTTACGGTTATTTCTTATGTGAATTGTTTTCACGACCACGGCCACAGCAGCAGCAACAATAATAACTTTACAGTAATTTCCCTACCGATTTTTGAAAAAGTATGATGATCTCTCTACATAAAAATATCAAAATCATGTTAACAATTTTCAAAGATAAGTAAGTGTATTAATCGTATCTAGTAACGTCATCAAAAAGAACAACCCGCACGTTTTGCGACAGATAACACAGGGTAGCTCAGTAGGGTTTCCGCTCAGGAAAACCAAAGAACATGTAGTTTACATAACAGTACTCTCTTGCAACCGATTTTGAGAAAGTACGGTTCTCCATACACGTCATGAATTTCTTCGATTTAAAATTATTAAAACCCTTTCTGGTGAAAAGCTTACTCATAAAATGTCAAGTACATTCGATCAAGACGTACAGCAATATTGGTTTCGCCTCAACATATTCATATTGGTATGGATAATTCAAGAGTACTGAAGTGCCTATAGGGCACTATACATTCCACAAATGGAACTTGACCCAGTTTCTTCCTGGTATGAACATCAAATAACATTCACCTTAATCAAAATATCAGAGAAATATTTATTTGAGCTCTGCAGACAAGAGAAAACGGTTAATGTTTTGGTTAATATATATAATATATATATAAAATATATGGACGAGGTCTTCGTTTTAAAGATTTCCCTATATTGCAAACCTCTAAAAGGAAGACTGGAAAAGAAGACTATCATCTAAAACAATAAATAAACATACCGCGTAAAAGGTTGCACTGAAATCTTTGTTCCAATACTCTTTCTAACTTTTATATGCAATAACCGGGGTGAGACTTATTACCGGAATGATTTTAATAGTTTATGATTTCATTTATCTCACTGCGGATTTTGATAAAGTACGGACCTCTATACCAGCCATGAGTCTTTTCAATGAGCCGTTTACTCATTACGAAGCTTGATCTTTCTTGCTGGTATCATATTACATAAAACTTGCTCAAATGATAAGAAAAATGTTTATGTGAGTGCTGTAGACAAGAGAAGACGTTTAGTAATGTTTTGGCGAATATATCGATGAGGTCTTCGTTTTTCTGTCTTCGTTTTATAGATTTCCCTAGATTGCAAATCTCTAAAAGGAAGACCGGAAAACGAAGACCGACATCTAAAACAGTGAATACACATACCGCGTAAAAGGTTGCACTGAAATCTTTGTTCCAATACTCTTTCGAACTTTTATATGCAATAACCGGGGTGAGACTTATTACCGGAATGATTTTAATAGTTTATGATTTCATTTATCTCACTGCGGATTTTGATAAAGTACGGACCTCTATACCAGCCATGAGTCTTTTCAATGAGCCGTTTACTCATTACGAAGCTTGATCTTTCTTGCTGGTATCATATTACATAAAACTTGCTCAAATGATAAGAAAAATGTTTATGTGAGTGCTGTAGACAAGAGAAGACGGTTTAATGTTTTGGCGAATATATCGATGAGGCCTTCGTTTTTCGGTCTTCGTTGTACAGATTTCTCTATATTGCAAATCTCTAAAAGGAAGACCGGAATACGAAGACTCGAGCAGGAAAGAAATATTTTTTTTAAACACTGTAACAGCCACAACCGTGTGAGATCCGTAGTTAATGTTTTATCATTTTTAAGGTCTTTGGTCTTCGGTCTTCGTTTCAGAGGTCTTCGTTGTAGAGACACCCGTCTTTAACCAGATGAGTAGTATGCAAAACTGCAGGTTTGGCTGTCTTTTTGTGCATGTGATAAGCAGTAATTAAGCTATCATGATGTACATGTTAATATTCCTTACCTCCACTACAACTGTAACATTTTCAAAATAATTTTACGGCACAGTGCTCTTTTATATCTCTTTGATGGCAGCTTCCATCTGTGCAAACTACTGACAAGAATTCACTTACATATCTTTGATTAGTAAATTATTTTATCTGAGATGGCAGCTTTCATTTTTATCAAGCAACTAGTATTCATGATGTAATTGAATTATGTTTATCTCTGTACTAAAAGAATCTGGGCCTTCAGCAGAATAATTTCGTACTTGAGGATAAAACATATGACCATAATTCAGGCCCCCACTGGGAAGCTGCCCCCCCCCCATGAGTTTTTGCACTTCCCTCATGGAGTCTTTAATATTCAATATTATAAAGTATTTAGCTCCCGACAGTGACTAGTCGCCCTGAGGGTTTACCTGCCTTTTGCTCTCAGGAGGACACTTCTGTAACAAGAACCTAAAATTTTCGGCACACTGTAGATAAGTCACTCCAGTATCTTTTTTGTTCTTTTGTTTTTCATTCCACATTGCTATGCAATATTTTCTGGGCACAATTTAAATTTTGCATATGCATAGTTTAAATATTGCATGTTGTATGCCTACAGCAAAGTACCTCATATATATCACATGTGTGTACCACAAGGTTTCTTTCATTGGGCGTTTGGTGCAAGAAATGAGCATTCCCTTGTACAGTTTTCATGCATTTTACACATTGCCATTAATTATTATTATGTATATTTTATCATAGTTTGAGGAATATATTTAGCATGTACCGTACATTTATGGCTTCACTGGTGGAAGTTTTCTGCAGAGTAACATGGATTGTATTCTGTAGTTTATGCTTTGTTGATCTCATTATATACCAAAGGAATAGGTCTTATCAGTGAAGCAGAACTAAGAGTTTCTATTCTGTAATAAAATTAAAAACTGTTTCTGTTTGAATAATATAGACATGTCCAGTGTTTTGCTTTTATAGGTCAACATGGAAAGTTGTACACACTTTGCCAATACCATTTGTGACTGTCTTTGATGGCAGCTTCCATATGTGCAAACTACTGACAAAAATTCACTTACATATCTTTGATTAATAAACTATTTTACCTGTGATGGCAGCTTAAGTGTATCAAGTAACAGGTATTTATGATGTATTTGTATCATGTTTATCCCTGTACTTAAAGAATAGGGGCATTCAGCTGAATACAGTAATTTCATACTTGAGTACACTTCACAGTGGCAGTTGCAGAATCTCGGTATGTCCAATGTGTTACTTTGACAGTTGCATGCCCATGAAATACCGAACACAATTTGCCACAGCCGTTTGTGACACTCAGTGTGTATTAAACCATCACAGTGCCGTAATTTTTTGAGATGAGTAATAATATGCAAAACTTCCTTCTAATATTGAATGTTTGTCTTGTGCAGGCCCCCTATATACATGGTTTTCACCTCCGAATGTTTTTATTGGAAAAGGTGTATCTCAAGCATTCTTTCAGATTTGTAGGTTAACTTCATTTTATATATGATTTCTTGCATTTGAGAGGTATTTAGTTTCAACTTTCATGCCACCCTCATTATTCCTCTTCTCCACTCCAATTCAAATCTAACAGTGTCACAACTCTTCTACGTAACACTACCTTTGTAGAATTCCTTCATGACTGCTTCATACAGTGTATGCCTGTTTAGAAAAATTGGTCACTGAAATGATGTTTTGATATTTGCTAAAGATAGCATTATGCTTATATACTGTATAAATACAGTAAGTGTCAGTATGAGCCTTTCATTTACTGCTTTATGTGATTCACTGTATTCAAGCTTTGTTTTCTGTAGTAGTTTAATTATTCCTGTAGTATTTATTGTTCGTTTTGTTGCATTTAGTTATATTTTAAGTGGAAAGTTTATATAGGCAGTCACCCCAAATTAAATTAGTATACCCTGAAATGCTAACTCAGGACTGCCTACTGAAAGCCATTGCCATTTTTTACCTTTGCAGGTGGTATTTATGCTTCCATTTGACCCACCTTAAAAGGTTTATTTTATTTGTATAGGTGTTTGTACCTTAGCTTCCCAAATGTACTTATTCTTGTGTAGCATTCCCGTATTCATGAGTAATTTGCCTTGTTTTCAGTACAGGGTTATCAATGCAATTAAATGTATCTCATTCAGACTGTTAAAGTATTGAGAGTGCTGTCAGATATGCTGTACTGCATTGCATTTGCTAGTTTGTACAGTATACATGATACAGGTCATTGGGTTGACCATGGAGTCAGTATTTGGTCGTATGAGAAATTTTGAAATCATTTTGAAAATGACATTAAGGTCGCAAAGTCACAATTCAAAATATTCACACTGCTGTTCTTGGTGTTTCAAGTTATGTTAGTTAGTTAGATGGAGTTTAACGACACACCAACACGTTTGTGTTATATAGTGTCATCTCGAAAAAAAAATTACAAGTTGGGTAAGAAAAAAAAATTATGATTAAGAGTAGTGAGAACAGTAGGTATAGGTCAAAAGGTTTAAGTGGGTGGTGACGTAGTCATGATGTAGAGGTTAAAAAAAAATTAAAATAAAAAAAAATCACGGAAAAAATCCGTTTAAGTGGGTGTACATAAATTATGACTTCCCCTTCCACCTAAAACAAAAAAAAAAAAGAATAGGAAAACCACGAAAAAAAAATGCTGCACTTGCTTAAGAAATTCTGATGGTGAATCTTATTTTGTAGATAAACCTTGGGTGTCATGGTCTAGAATTCATAT
>WURT03660360.1:0-37882 GCA_009936505.3 Holothuria glaberrima
TAATCTTATGTATTGTATTGTTTTTGTTTTCGCCTTTTGTACTGGCGGAACTGACCTTTCGCCTAACCGGTCGATCTAGCATTATATATATATATATATATACACTTACATGAATGGCAAATAGTGCAAGTATTGCAAACCAACAGTGCTTTAGTGTGCACAGGGCACTTAACATTGTCTCTTCAGTAATACAGCTATATAAATAAAAAAAAAAAGAGAAAAAGAGAGACTGTTTAACTTAGTTATTTGGAAAATGTGTGCACAGCATTTATGATATGGAGTTGTGCAACATCAGAAGGGTCATTTTCCACCAGGTACTTTCTCACTAGAACTCACAAGGAGAACAAGGGACCCAACAAGGTCCCTATGACACCCCCATCAAAATGGGAATAAATTTGTGATCACATACAGTATGCCTTCAGCATCAGGTATTTTATTGTCAGAAAATATTATTCTAAGCATACTTCTAATAATTATTTGCATGCCTATCTCTACCTGGTTGTGATTCAGTACTTGCAAGAGACTAAAGTATGAATGTTGGTCATTACTTGCATTTCAGATGTGATTGATTGATGTGATTTGATGGGCCAATGTGTCTATTAAACATGGTGTACAACAAATAGCTGCTACTATTTAGCAGATTGTGCAACCCTGTGTAGAGGTGCATATAGTTTTACAGGAAAGACCAGTTAAAAGGGCTTAGGTTTGATTCTGTTGTTGAAAAAGATTACAAATCTGAAAAACCAAACTTGCATAAGTAACCTAAAGAGCTGTAAGTACTTTTCCTATCATGGGTATCAATTTGTAAACTTCAGTCACTCTCTAACCCTAATTTCTTAATGGAAAAAAAAAAAAAAAAGAAGAACTGCAGACAATTTTGACACCAATTTATTGCATGATCATAAGTAATCATTCTTCTCCCATGTTTCTCCCCCAAATACCCTCTGGTATATGCCTTCCATGTTCAAGAACAGTTAAAAAACTTGATTGATAGTAAATCAATCTATTTCCTGTGCCGATAATAATTTAATTTACAGTGATGTTAAAACACTGAACCCTCACTGGAATTATGTAAGTTTGTCAAGAGGATTTTCATTATAAAAGCAGTCTATTTTTGTTTCATTACTTTTTGGCATTTTCAGCAAACACGCACGATGCAGTATGCCTACAGTAAAGTGCATTTAACGGTGTGTGTATTTGCATAATCAGGTCATAATTTAAGTTAACAAGCTTATGATGTAAAACTGGTTCTGACTAAGAGTCTGTTTATTTGGCCTGCCAAAAAAAGCAGTTTTCATTTTTTTGAAATTGTGGTATGTAATCTACACTGATCTGCAGCTGCTGGTCTGCTGCTGGTCAGCCCTGGTTGGGCTTGATCAGATTGCAGAAGTGCCGACCATATCTAAGCTACAGTGAGAAAGTCCCTTTTCCGAACAGCACTGATTTCATCATTAGAGTATTAAAATCAAATTTTAAATTAAAATAAACTTAGGATCCTGAAAAAGGCTCCAATCATCCTGGACAGAACCCTGGATCTATGTATGTGCTTACCCTTTTAGAGAGCTGATGGCATGCATTGCATTTTGTAGGCAAGTTACCTCAAATCACTTAATTGTTTTAAGGTTGACAGTTTTCCAGCCCATTTTTCTCTTCTTTTGTTGTAAGTTATTAAACAACATCCCTATAGTTGTTAAAATAATTTAAAAAAAATAGGATAAGATCTAAATATAGGGCAGTGCAACTGATACAAATGTGCAGTGACAGACATATTTAGAATTGGACAAATATAGTGTTTGTACTGTAGGTTACCCTTGGTTACCAATGCTACCTTTGGACTAAATGCCATTTACTGAAGGTTAGCCATTCATTGTTTGCATTTTGACCAATTGATTCAAAGTAGTTCGGAAGAAAATATTTTAGTCGCTGGGGATTATAATCAGAATACTGATTATACTGGTCTGTGCATGCTGCATGGTGGGATATCATTTTGTTCTATGTAAATTTATGACAATGAAAGCAAATTTGCGTAGATTAAGTTGATACAAGTGTGTTTATAGAACTTTGTTTGTACAGTACTGTATGTAGTATAGAAAATTATATGGGATGTTCTGGACTTACCGAAAAGATTTTTTGATCAAATAATTTTACGGGACTTCTCCCAATATGTTGTATGCATAGTAAGTTGCATACTTAGTAGTGAAAATTTACATATTAGCAAATTTGTATAGTAAGTGAGCAAATTTAGGCATGCTTTACCTCCACATTAGAACAGGCTACAGTACAAGCATAATTCATGCCTTTAACTGGTAGGAAGCACTCAGGACTAATAATGCTAGTTTTTCAATAACATTGTCAGTGCAGAAAAGACTTGATTAGTTTTATTTTTAAATCCATGCAAAAAAAAAAAAAGAGGGAAACATGAAAAAAAAATGTGTAAAATAAGTAAGAAAGTGAAAATATCAGTCCTTACTTAGATATAAAATAGCTACTCTGTCATAAGTAGACTTATAGATCTAAAAGCAATAGTAGTATGAGTGACCTGAGTGTAGAGTTTCATGACTTTATAAAAAACTAGAAAAAAGGGAATTTTTACTTAGAAATATAATATAATACATTAATTCTTGGACAGTATATGTAAAAATACCAGATGATTGTAAATTTTTAAGTCCACAACTTTTTTAAAGAAAGAATATCAAAGCCACCATCTTCTCAAACACTTTGTTAAAACTAGACAAAAATCATTTTTACCTTGGAGAGCCTGTCCACAAGGATAAGATTAATGGTGTTAATTCTCTTGATTCATTATGTACAGGGCTTTCCTTAAGGATTTTATTTTGTATAGCAAAACAGCTATTCATATTTTCATTTGTATAGTAATATGCAATTTTTTCATAGCAGTTTTTGTTGTGTGAAAAATTTCTGTCGTAATATTAGATGTTTGCATCTCTACCAAAGCAGCTTGTGACAGTGTTTCAAAGTACCCCGGCGTGCCCAGTGGCGTGATCATAAAACGCACACAAAATGGGAGAATCTTATAAACGAAACTGCATGTGAGAAATTTTACACACAAATTGTCCATTGAAATGACTGACGATGTCACGAGTTGTGATTGGCTCATTGAACCAATCACAATGGTTTTTATATTGATTCTGCTTGTAGCTCAACAGTAAACCTGTGTAATCTGTGTCTCTTTGGCAGGTTTTTTTTTGTTTTTTGCAGTGAATTGATGGTCTGAACATAAACATTACATTCCCTACTCAAGGCACTTAAAAGTCGGAATACACACGGAGGCCAAGCATACCTTGACTTTGTACACAGTTTTGCAATTATTGAAAATGAACATAGATTTATCGGGCCTGCGTGTTAAAATTTTTAATTACGCTGTATGTAATTTACGCTGATAGGATTTCTTCAGTCATCCGAAGGACAACCTTAAACAACAGTTTTCGGATTAGTTAGTCTGCCGACAGAAATTCTGGTTGTGTACAGTAGGACGACTGGACGACAGTAAAATTTGGACACTGATTTCGAATCGAGTATGTACAATGAATGTGTGCCTGTGCCAAGATGGAATGCAGTGTGGACTTGAGAGAACACACAGTACACGTCGCTGTGGGGATATCGGGGTGACATACGCAGGTCTTGCAATCAAATTCTGGTCTGCATGTTCCGTGGAAATTACAAGCCTGTCCAATTGTTGAAACATAGAAGGATCGTGGTATGATGGAAATAATATATGGATCCAAGCTCGAGTGGAATTGTTATCAGAATATTGGGAGTTCTAGTAGGTATTAGGCTACAGAAATACCATTATGATTTCTCAGCTCACACTGATGTCACAATTTTGCAAGTCAAAAAAAAAAAAAGTATGTGTCACAGTTGTGATCAATTGTAGGGCTAATTGCGATGCGATACTGGCTAACGCAAGCCCTGATTATGTAAGACCAATATGTGCATATCAACTTCCTGATTGAAGAGATACTGAGTAATAGTGAATATCTCAAAGTCCTGAAATTATACTGTATGTCATCTCTCAAGATGGTTTCTCAGAAATTCAAAGGTTTTAAGGGTAAACATCATTGGGATGTATACAAATATTATTCTTACCATTGTAAAGATGGTTTTGTTTGTATGCTTTAGGGCCTCTAAAATTTTCCAAGAGTGGTTTTAGGAAATTTAGGTTGTGCATTCACATTATCAAAGTGGGAATCGTAATGAGTTCAGTTACCGTGATGTGGTTCATTACATACCATGCTTGCCCACTGTGTACTGTTCGAAAATTGTAGCAGTAGGCTACTGTCATATATTCCATACTCTGATGACCAAATGGAAATGGACCTATAGAATTGCTTTTTTAATATTTCAAGAGAATTTGGCCAGTTTGGTCAACATTTTCTTTGACAGTGAGTACTCTATAATAAGCTCTCCAAGTGGTGAGACAACTTGTTTTCCACAGTTTTAAGCAGCTCATGGAAAAAAGTGCACACACACACACACACACACACACACACACACACACACACAAAAGGCATGTTTTTAAAGGATGTCACAAGTTATGGTGCAATACTTTTGAATTCTGTAAAAAATTTCAATGCTTTCTCAACACAGAAATGTTATTCAAATGGAAGTCATACCATTGAGTTTTTTTTTTATTTTTTCTTAACTATTGCAAGAATGAACATACATTTCAATATTCTAAACCTACTGTACAGTACATTATGATATTGAAGTTCTTGACGTTTCAAATGATGTTCAGAGAAGACTTCGCCATTCACAGTTGATGATTTCCAACCATATTTATTACATAGCTATTCTCTGTTCTCTTCACCAGAATTTTGACACCACCATGTAGACAATAACAAAGAAATGTTCCTGGTACTATCTTGCTGACAGCTGTCAGACCTTTGCTAGTTGGCTGTTTTACTTTAGGGATATGGAAGAGGAAAAAGAGAAGAAAAATGAAAATGATTCAGATTCGGAAGAAAATGAAGGAGAGGACTCACATGTGGCAGCTTACCGGGATTTCATCATTCAGATGGAGAGAGAGATTGCAGTTACACCAGATGGCCACAGTCCTCCCAATGAAGAGGAAGAGAAAACGGAAGTGGTACAACCATTTAGGAAGGGTTTACATGTCCCAGCTATGGTTGTTAGTGATTCTTCTGTAGAGAGAAAAGAGGTTGATAAGCCCGACTCACCGAATCAAGACTCAGACAGTATTAAAAGCAATGGTTCCAGTGGGAGGAACTCACCATTCAGGAATAGAGTGGAACCATTGTCAGAGAGTGCACAAAGAGACTCTGGGAGGAACTTACGTCCAATTGGTGAAGGTTCCTCAAATTTGGATGAGATGTTTGTTTCATCCAGAAAGCCTTTGATTACCTCAGAGTTTGTGCCAGAATATGAAAGAAATGGTAAAACCAACAGTCCAGACAGTGGGGTTGAACATGATTTAGACTCTGGTGGTATTGAAAGGCGAATATCAAAGCCAAGTTTAGGGGTTGGAACTAAAAGGAAAATAAGTGACAAAAACTATACTCGAAGAGTGTTTGTCAGAACGTTTAAAGAGAGGGCCTCTCAAGAAAATTTTGCCTTGTATGGCTTGCTGACACCTGCATTGTGTTTAGTACCATCCATAGATGGGGTGAGTATATTTTCAATGTTTCCTATTTGATAGAAGCTTTTTCAAACTGAAGGTTTTAAATAACTCCTTGTGTACATGAATTTCAACTTCGGGCACAAGCAGAGTTCTAGCTAGAAAATATTTAGTGCCGGGTGACAGCTGGTTTACAAAACGTTGTCCTGGGGGGATTTTGTATCTTTAAGGGGACGTACATTCAAAATAGTGCTATCTTTTGCAATTTGTTGACCTAGTTGTATGTAATTTCATTCAGCTTTTTGGGTGACGTTTGATTATTTTTGTTTTTGGTATTTTTCCTATTTTTCGTTCATTTTCGGTTTCGATGATAAGAGAAACCTATGCAACCGTACTGGTGTGTGTGTATGTATATGTGTGTGTATGTGTGGGTGTATGTGTGTTTGTGACTTTTCTCGTTAACACGATATCTCCAGAAGGGAAAGCCTGACAGTTCTCAAACTTGGTGCATAGATGCCCCATATTGAGAGGAAGAACCTTATTGTTTTTGGTGGGGGTCAAAGGTCATCTGGGGTCACCAGGGGTTAAACTGCAAAAACCTTGTTAACATGATATCTGAATTAGGAAGCTTGGATTGATTTCATACTTAGTATTTAGATGCGTTATGGTGAGAGGAAGAACCCTATTGTTTTTGGTGGGGGTTAAAGGTCATCTGGGGTCACCAGGGGTCAAACTCCAAAAACCTTGTTAACATGGTATCTCAAGTTAGGAAGCTTAGACTGATTTCATACTTAGTATGTAGATGCGTTATGGTGAGAGAAGGAACCCTATTGTTATAAGCGGGGGTCAAAGGTCATCTGGGGTCACGGGGGTCTAACTCTGAAAGCCTAGTTAACACTATCTCAAGTTACAAAGCTTGGATTGATTTCATACTTAGTATATAGATGTGTTATGGTGAGAGAAAGAACCCTGTAGTTTTTGGCGGGGTCAAAGATCATCTGGGGTCACCAGGGGTCAAAGCCTGAAAACGTTGTTAACATGGTATCTCAAAGTAGGAAGCTTGGATTGATTTCATACTTAGTATGTAGATTCGTTATGGTGAGAGAAGGAACCCTATTGTTATAAGCGGGGGTCAAAGGTCATCTGGGGTCACGGGGGTCTAACTCTGAAAGCCTAGTTAACACTATCTCAAGTTACAAAGCTTGGATTGATTTCATACTTAGTATATAGATGTGTTATGGTGAGAGAAAGAACCCTGTAGTTTTTGGCGGGGTCAAAGATCATCTGGGGTCACCAGGGGTCAAAGCCTGAAAACGTTGTTAACATGATATCTCAAAGTAGGAAGCTTGGATTGATTTCATACTTAGTATGTAGATTCGTTATGGAGAAAGAACCCTATTGTTATTAGCGGGGGTCAAAGGTCATCTGGGGTCACGGGGGTCAAAGCCTGAAAACCTTGTTAACACAATATCTCAAGTTACGAAGCTTGGATTGATTTCATACTTAGTATATAGATGTGTTATGGTGAGAGAAAGAACCCTTTTGTATTTTGGCAGGGGTCAAAGGTATCTGGGGTCACCAGGGGTCAAAGCCCGAAAACCTTGTTTAACACGATATCTCGAAGAAGGAAGCTTGGATTCATTTCGTACTTAGTATGAAGATGTGTTATGTTAAAAGGAAGAACCCTAAAAAGGAAAATTTCCCAAGAGTTCCCAAGATCTTAACCTGAGGTCACCACAGGTCAAAAAGCGAAATTTTCCAAGAATTCCAAAGACCTTCATCTCGGGTCACCATGGGTCAAAAAGCAAAAATTTTCAAGAATTTACATGATTGTTTTCTGGGGTCTGCCAAGGTCAAAATGCAAAATTTCCCAAGAATTCCAACATCAAATATGAACACAAAACTTTATTTTTCCAACACCCTAAGATAGCATTTTACCAGTGACTGAAAGAAATGGGATAACATAGCATTATTGCGAGTAAAACATATAAAGTATGCATCATCGAAACCTCAATGCATTTTTGCGTTCTGGTTTGAAATGTCATGTTCATTTGAAGGTCCAGAATACGATCAAAATACGGCATTTTCAGCAACATTTCAGGAAATCCTTGCTGGGCGGGACAGTATATTTGACTGTGAGTGCAGGGCGCAAAATAAGGAGTGCTGGGCGGGTCCGCCCGGCACCGCCCACTGTAGCTAGAACCCTGGGCACAAGGGATATTTTGAAGGGACACAAGATACACCCTTGCTGAATGTGCATCATTTTGTAGGAAAGGAAGTGGAGTGCACATTGTCATCAAAACCAGCAGTTGACATTCAGTTCATTGACAGACAGTGTACTACATCCTGGGTATACTACAGTTCATCTGTAATGGTGGACCAGTAAATTTTTCATGTGACCAAACTGCAGTTATCACAAAGTGGTGGCAATGTTGTGGTTTAGTTTCAAAAAAAATTGTTTCTGCCATACATTACACATTATGTGCCATGAACACTTCAGGGGTATGCTGATGAAAAAGGCTCTGGCTGAAAACCTTGGTTTTTAGGTGACTAGCATTTTCATAAGAGAGCTTTAGCAAACAGTTTCATGCTCTCTCTTGTGTCCTATGCAGGATCTATACCTTTCCCTTGTCTGCTTTTAAAGTGGTTATAATAGCCAAGTGTTGTGCTCTTGCACTCTGTGTATGTACAACAATATATTGTGGAGGTAATTTTGAGTGATGTGTACTTCTTTTTGATTCCTTGCCGAAGGCAGAAGGAATCTATGCGATGGTGATGTTATGTGCATGTGTGTGTGTGTGTGTATAGGTGTGTGTGTGCATATGTGATGCTTTGCTTGTAAACATGATATCTCAAGGAGTGTAACTCCGAGGGATTTCATACTTGGTATGCGGGTTGGCCATGTTGAGTAGATGACCCTTATTGTTTTTGGTGGAGGTAAAAGGTCATTTGGGGTCATCAAAGGTCAAAAGGTCAAAACATTGTAAACACTATCTCAAGAAGGGTTACTGAGAGGGATCTCATACTTAGTATGTGGGTTGGCCATATTGAGTAGATGATCCCTTCTGTTTTTGGTAGAGGTCAAAGGTCATTTGAGGTCACCAGAGGTCAAAGGTCAAAACCTTGTAAACACGATATCTCAAGGAGGGTAACTCCGAGGGATCTCCTATTTAGCATGTGGATTTACCCATATTGAGGAAAAACTTCCATTTGGTTTTGGTGAAGGTCAAAGGTCATTTTGGGTCACAATAGGTAACAAAGTCAAAATCTTGTAAACACGATTTCTCAAGAAGAATGACTGTGAGGGATCTCATACTTTGCATGTTAATTGCTAATATTGTGTAGCAGAGCCCTATCATTTTTGTGGAGGTCAAAGGTAACTAAAGTAGGAGGGATCTCATGCTTGTCATGTGGGTGATTCATGTATGCTACAAAATATCATATGGCAAGGAATGACTAAGCCTTTTGGCTTTCTGGTTTACACACCATTCACAGTGGGTCCTGTTCAAAGCAATCACAACTTCTTTTTTACACACCATTCACATTGGTTCCTGTTCAAAGCAATCACAAAGTCTAGAACTGATTGAACCTTTGAGATCCTTTGTGGAGAAATATTTTGAAGTACTAAGGTACATAATTAATTTACCAATCAATCCATCCTCAATAAGAAAGGTGGGAGACATAGCAAGCTACTGAAACCCATGTACAACTTTCAGTGGAGAATTGTCAGGCTGTTACTAAAAAATCAATAATTGTTGTGGGTGTATATCTTACAGTATGGATTGAAAACTGGACAGCAACAATAGAATCTCAGGATAGGGTTTGCAAATTGAATAGATGCAGTCCCTCTTAGTCACAGTATAAGAGTCTTCTGCAGAACTTCAAAGCATCAAAATGGACAAGTAGAGTAGAACTTTGCATTCAGCTGAGTTTATTTACTATTATCCTTTGCCTCAACCTCAGAGACAAGGATATTGTAAATACTTTTAAACATGAATTGCACTTAAGATAATTTTAGAATTGTCATTGCTATGTCCAGTTTTTAGGTCTATCATTCATTATCCTCAAAACTTGCCTCCAAAGTAAAAATAACTTTGCCCTTGCCACATGTCTGTCATCTTTCATCCAGCATACATCTATGATGTAATTGCTACCTCATTCATATGGCACAGCAAAGGGTAACTAAAGAATATGATGGAGGTAGTATGGTAATATGGAAACAGTGAACACAATCTAGAGGAAAAAATATCACTGGAAAATCTCCTCACTCAGTTCCAGTTCTTTCACATTCTAAAAGTGAAGTCTCTTCTCTTATAAGAGATAAGTAACAGAAGTGATAAATACATTCCTATTTCTTTTTATTACACAAAGAGTGGTCTTGGAGAACTCCATTGCCCAATGTCTAAAAAGTGTAAATTGTTATCATTTTACTACACCTGTAAGGTATTTACTGTATGGAATCAGATCTGATGTCATATGATGGATGACAGGTACAGTGTTTTGGACACGTGGAAAGCCAGGTGAAAGTGTGTCTATGACAATGTACCAAAATGTTTGAAATTTAGACTTTCAATTTTCTTCTGTGGTGGAGATGGTGTAGTGGAGATGGTGTGGTGGATGGTTCAGCATTCAAGTGAAATCTGTGAGGTTTAAGGGACAATATTTTTCTTTTCTTGCTCACATCTTTCAAGATGACTCCTGAGTTACCCTAGCTACATTCCAGGGTTTTCCCTGGGCTTTTACAAGAACGTCACGGGATCGACCTGGCTTCGCCAAGTCGCCGATGCCGTAGGCACCGCCAGGAGCGGGGGCAATGGGGCCCTCCCCAAGAAAATTTTTTTGGGGGTAGGCCTGAGACGCAATTTCCCGCGATCTGGGGCATCAAATCATAGTGAAATTGGTCCGGAATTTTGATAATTCCATATACAAAAATCACCCGTCGGAGACTGCCACCAAAGCTTGACACGCTTTTATGCTGCATCCAGTGTACACGCAAGTATATAATTGAAATCTAAAGAATCATTGGGGAAGGTATAGCTGCGATCGTTTCACAACAAAATCGTGTCGTTTCGTTTAAAATCAAAAATTGCTAGTGAAAGGAACAACATGATAGAAAAAACGAATTAAGAAAAATGAGAACTTCATAAGGCCTGTAACTTTTGCAGATTGAATTTTGGGCCGTTTTCTGATGCTAGAGGCAGGCTTAACTGGAATCTTATCAAACACTCGAATCGTATCATATCGAAATTTGCTATCTTTTGTCCTCGTGTGCCACAGTGTAATACTTGCCGTGGAACTTTCACTGACAAGCTCTGTACATTCTACCGGTACCATACAGTACTTGCGTCTGTTAACATCCGCATAGCCGCGTAGAGATGCCTGCATGTAGTATACACTCAAAACACCCTCCGCACCAAGCTCACCCATACTGTATTTGCACGTTAATACGTAACTCGCCGGGGCCTTGTGTTTACATCCGGGCACCGTTCAATCTGTCAAAAACTTTGCACGAGGGCCATTTAGGTGCAAACTAAATGCAATAGTTTTTTTCTACATCAGTTCCCAAGTTAAAGTATACTATGGCTTAGAATTTTGCATATGTTCAGATCATTTGTTACTTTTACTTATTTTTTAATCGTATAGTAATTTTTATTGGCAGAACTCAATAAAAAAGTTTGTCATCGTAACATTTTAGCTTCGTGAATATTACACAACCCTTTACGTACACTTTGCTACAAATGGCCTTTCACTTGACCTAAGCCCCAACCTATCCTGTATATACTTTTGTGAAAAACATGTACCGTGCAATTTTTATATTTACATTGAAAAAGTTCCTCAGCTTCACCCAACCGAAATTCATATTAAAAATGGCAATCCCGATTCACAATGGTAAAAATGGTTGCACACAAGCAGATGGAGAAAATGATTGCAGCACGTAGGCAGCACATTAAAAAAAAACCTGCATGTCGGCAGTCGTTAGTCGAATCCTTTGGTTGTTTATGATTTGGTTTCATAATTTGAATTTTTAACATTTGAAACTGGGTAGCCTGTAGAGAATTTTCTA
The DNA here is from genome assembly GCA_009936505.3 of Holothuria glaberrima. NCBI lineage: Eukaryota > Metazoa > Echinodermata > Holothuroidea > Aspidochirotida > Holothuriidae > Holothuria > Holothuria glaberrima. Next base: position 11,661 of record WURT03660360.1, read on the forward strand.
GAAAAAAAATGTGGTAAATAAATCTAGTTATTACCCTGCGTGGACTTTTTTGTCTTCTAATTCCAAGTCGTTTGGGTTGGGGGGGGGGTGTCTTATTTCTAAGGGAAGCCACTTGGGCAGCAGGGAGCTGGTCAAAATTTCTGACTGGTTGGCCAGCCATCATAGACACAATATGGAGAAGCCGGCCCAATGCCCAACATGCCCTGATATTGAAATGTTTTATTTGGTGGAAAACCTCTTTCAATAAAAGACGGGCAGTTGGAAGTGGGTGGGTTTTGGTGTAATTGGGTCAGGAGTGGCTCTGCACCCTGTTTCACACGTAGGACAGTCCCCCCACCCCCCGCTATCGCTTTAGTGTTATGCGTCTCACATGTCTACAATATGTGATAGATGGTCTAGGAAAATCCCACTCTCAAAAAGAAAGTCCAACCCCCTGGCCGACTTAAAATAATACTAGTATTTGCACCACTGCAGTTACACAGGACTACTGTGCCTTCCGCCGAGCCACCCACCACCTGTACCAACAAAATACAGTATGTAAACCTTGACCCTGTTTGAGACAGTTGAAAAAGCTGAGTTTGCACATGCTATATGACCCTAGCCTAGCATTTAGCAATGCGATTCATGAAATGATTGCGCATATTGTGGTAGGCTTAATGTTTTAAAATAGATATCGCACGAATTCCCCGCCCTCTACTTTGTTGTTTATTATAATATTGACAAATGATCCAATATCTCTGGAAAGATGACGACTTCTTGCAGAACCATGTTATTTTTTACCATATACACAGCTCACAGTTCATTCACCGTAGACTGTTTGCGAGCTTTTCAGTATTAACCCGTGGCACCATTGCGGTTTTCTTTATTCTGTCATTTGTTTTCAAACTAATTGAACACTAACGTATAGCGGAGCTGAGACCCACCATGCACTGCACGCAGGTTAACACGTTATTGTAACATGAACAACGATAGTGGATCATGGATGGTCACCATTTTGATAAAAGTAAATCGCTCGAAAAAGTAGCATATTGGACATCTTTTCAAAGTCTGTTAGCTTGGTATGTTAGTTTCGAACATTTGGTACATGGTAATGGATGTACTTTGCATAGAATACGTATTTTTGCTGCAAATCCATGTCTCCGATATTTTTGTCCAGGCATCTTGCTTTGCTTTGTTATGATGTAGTTCGAACGATCTGTTAGGCTATGTTCACTTGGTGCACGTTCTATGTTAACCTATACCAGGAAGTGAATGGAGTGCAATGATCTCAATGCCAATTACAGCATTACCAGGGATTTTTCTCAAGATCTTGGGAATATGACACATAGACCAGGAATGAGACAAAAAATTTTGGGAATGTGTTCTGTTTGAATTTAGGGTTATTATGTTAGCCTTGTTGAATGACTTTTCTCCTGTGGCCCTGTGACTTGTCCCTGGCCTTAACTGTAGTTTAGAGAGTGATTCAGCTGAAAAATTCTGATAGCCTAGCACTACCTTCCTAAAATCCCCTATTTTTTAAGTATGGCCCTAATTGCCACAACACATTTTACACATGTTGGTAGACTGTTGCTGTGGGTAGGAGGGGTAGAGTAGAGAAGGCTTTAACCTTTGAAACAAAATTCCGTTGTCATATGCAAAAATTATCAATCAAAACTGCTTAAGTTGCTTTGAACAATATTTAAAACATACTGTATATTTTAGGGAAGCATAGTCGCAGGAAAATGATCTCAGCTGGGCATGGGTCTGAATGGAATGTTGTTTAGGACCACCGTCATGGGAGATGGGTCCAAGGGATTGGTCGTCCCCAAGCCTGTAGCGGCTGGTGGTGAGTCCCGTAGAAAAAAAAATTGCCCCTGCAAAATCCAAAATAACCATTGTCTCAATGCTGTTTGAATTTCTCCTTGGTAACTCCTTCTTCCTTCGGTAGGTCCTACCTTGTCTAAAAGGGACTGGGCGTTCCCTTCCTCTTGGAGAATTTTTTAGTACTTGAGGGTCCCTACAACGTGCGTATTGTGCTAATTTGAAGGAGAATTCTCCCTGTAAAATCCTTTGTAAATTTGTATTTTTACAGAGGGAATAAAAGGAAGTTTCGTCGTTCCAAGAACAATATTGGGGCATAAGCACAAATTTCGTTCCCTCACATTTTCGACTAAAAAGGCTTGATCCCCTGCCCTCTCCCTCCCTGGCTTCAATACATCTTTCTACAGAAGGGAGGCTCTACCTCCCACTTTGAAAAGCTGAAAAGGTTTCTTTCAGTTTTACCGACATTGTACATGCTGTGCATCTCCAGTCAAAATGACTATCTAGGATTGGCGGAGGTTGTAGTCTGTGGATGGCACCCCACCCTCCCCCAGCCGAATAGTCAATTCAGGATGAAAGATTTCGCTCATCGGCAACGTTAATCTCATGATCATTAGCTACTTAGGAAGCGAGTTCAAGTTCATGGCTGCATTGTTTGCCCTGACGGCAAGCTGTTCGAGGAAACTGCACATTTTTGGAGACTTCTTTACAGGGTCGATTCGAGGATGGGACAGAGGGGCACAACCTAGGTTATCATAATTTTTATGTTCATCGGGAGACTCCTTCCAGCTGAAATTAAAATATCTCACACGTGAGCCCCCAAATGTGCATTGTTGGGAGGATGTGAAGAGAGCCCAATTTGAGGGGGTTGAAATAGTTCTCACATTGCTTATAAATTAGTAAACTTTAAGCTTCATCGACGAAACCCATCGCTAAAATTTTCGAGCACAAAAAATATAAGCAGAAAAATAACCGAATGAAACCGAAAGAAAAACAGATGAAGATTATCGTAGAGCTCGAAATATCGACATTTTCACACAAATGAATGAACTTGGCCAAATTTCTGTTTTCAATCGAACCAGGTATCACTAATTTGGTAGTCGGAATTTCATGCGCCCTGCCCGAGTTATTCATGGGAAATATGTTCTTTTTCATTATCCAAAAGCTCATAGGCCTAGCAATATACTTGGAAAATTTTAGGATAATCACATTGCACAGTTTCTTGTGTTTTAGCAGGAGAAGTGAAAGAAGAAAAACAAAGAACAAAAAAAAAAAAAAAACTAAGGAAGAAAAAGATGACAGAATAACCAAGCGGGTCACGAACATGCGACGTACCACCAGGAAACACTTCTTTGATATTTTGAGCTCTAATCATTTATAGTCTGCGTGTCCAGTAGTCCAGCTTACTCGACATTGTCGTTTAGGAACGAAATGCCATATATACCACCTTCGAAAAATTGCTCGAAAACGGGCGAAACATTTGGTCAATATGTAAGATATTTTAAAACAAGCTACTGTGCAAAGATGAACTTGTGATGCTTTTCACACACAAGATGTGTTTCACTTGTGTAGGGAATGGACCCTATTAAGCTCAGTTTATATAGACCTACTGAGCATTATTTAATTCGTGTGTGAGCTGCACACGCTAGCAGTTTGATCTAAGGCGTAGTGTAGCCGGACCGGGATAGTTTCGTAGAAAATAATGAACAGGGATCGCGAAGGGACCTCACGACAAAGACTCTGGAAAAACTCTGAAATGATTAACTCTGTGATAATTTTACTCTTTCATTGTGCTTGTTTCAAAAACAAAAACAAATAAAAAACAAAAAAAAAACAAACAAACAAACACATAAATGGTTCAGTCTTCTGGGGAAGGATGATTTTTTTCGCATGCAAAAATTTTTCGGAGCCGCGTGCCTGTAGAAACCCTTGTTGGCTGTACTCGTATGTTAGAGAATGTACCGTGCAAAGATGAGGCATAGGCATACATTCCCGAAACATGCACGTAACGTGGAAGGAGGACAAGGAGAATCGGTACATGTACACTGCACTGTACACAGCAGTTCCTGGTCACGAGCAGCATGTAACTGAAAGAGAAGTCTTTGACGCCATGTACATGTGTGGCATACATACCAACGATCTTAGCTTAGTTTTCTCTGTGCATCTTGGGTGTGTAGGTATGAGCATGAAAGTACTATACGGAGGTAGTATTCCGTGGTATGAGAGTTTGAAATTCGTAATGTTTCTGTGGCAAGGCTTTCACCAATAAGCTTATGGTTTCATGGTACATTGCAGACTCTGGTACATTGTATTAACAAAAAGCGATCGTTGACCCAGTAACATTTTTTTCATAATGCCTCAGGAATATGTGAACGTCGCAGCTGTTTTTTGAACGTCGCTGTCTTGCTGTTTTTGAATTTTGAACGTTGCAGGCCGCGACGTTAAAAAGGCCCAGGGAAAATCCTGCACTCTGAAATACCACGTGTAAGATAATTGAAAAGGAAATGACTTCACTGCAGTTTTGGAACATTTATTTGATGTTTCTGGTGTTAGATGGCGGTGACTGTTTATGTCCTTTAAGGAGATTTGCAACTCATTAGACAGATATGAATGTTGTAAGAGTAGAGACCATGTAATTTGGCTGGTGGTACAAGTGGTCTGGTAGATTAATATATATACTGCCCCCTCTCCCTAATTTCATGTGCCCATTGTACAATGTTACCCTATTCCAATTTACTTTTGCAAAACAGCACAAATATATGTTGTAGATATCATCCTAGTATTATTGAGTAGGCCTTTGTAGAATGTGGCTTCATAATTTGCCCCCTGAGCAAATTAAACCCAGTGGTGTGAAAGATGCAACCATCAAGGCACCTACATGGGGCCTTGTGGGTTGACAGTAAGCATTACAGCTAAGTTACCAAACAATTTCTGAAGGTACTGTATCTCTGCCTTTATATCCTTTTGTTAAAAATGACATTTGTATTTCTTTACATAGAATGATGCATTGACAGAGTGTTTTACAGAGCTGAAGGGAGAAGACAGAGAACTGAAGCTTGCAGCAGCACACATTGATGATGCTATCACTGGCAGGGGAAAGTATGGTAGAGCAAGGGCCTTCTTTAAGTCAAGACTAGGCAGATGGTGAATATTAATCTCTTAACTTTAAGACAGCACTTGTTTTGAAATGAAAAAAATTTGAGCCATTCTTTCAGTTTCCCACCAGTTGCTATGAGGAATTTTGATTTCTGATTTTTGTCTAATAACCAAGCGTATTGCATTTGGGACAGATACAAAGGTGTAATCACTTGGAAATTGCCTCCATTTAAATATAGTATATAATGCTTTACCATCCTAATTTTATGTTTAGTTTTTTTTTCAACAAATTCAAACAATCCTAGTGGCTTACCTTTGGTTTCATCTTCAGTTGTTCTTGCAGTAAACCTGTCACTTTATGTGAACACCTTTTCCCAGAACATCCTTCATAGTAAAATAGTTCTGTATCCCTTGGAAATGAATTTTATTAATTGAAGAAGTAGAATATGTAGAAGAATATCATTGAAATTGCTTTCTTCTTTCTACCTTTTACAGGAGTTTCAACATTCTTGTCAGTAATTGGTTCCACTACTTAATACTCACCATGGCAACCATTCATATTGCTCTTACCTTTTTTGAACCTCCTCCCAACCCAGAGTAAGTAAAATATAATTTTTTTTTAATGTAGGCCTTTATGCTTGCTTGTCTATCACTAGCTTTGTGTTGATAGTATGTACAAAAAAAACTTTTTTGGAAGTAGTGCATATAGATTTAGTGCTGGAGCTTGTTCTGATATGGGGGTTAAGAGTCATGTATTAGCCTTGAAATATTCATGATTTGATTCCACAGAATTGGTGTCAAAAAGTTAACCAAAGACAGTTGATGTGGTTCATAAAAAGGTATTCCTCTCATGCAGCAGTAGCTGCTGGCATCAGTGATAGGAGGGGAGTGTTGTGAATTTGTATACTTTAAATAATTAAATAATGTGGTGAAAAGAAATTAGGGGTCATGGAAGCTTTCCTGAGAATTAACAGTTGGTCAGGTTTGTTCTACCAGGCAAAAACAAATCAAAGACTCTGAAATGGTGTGAAATAAAGATGTAGAGTGCAAATATAGGTGCCACCTGATTTCTTGATCAGATTAACATTGCATGAGATACAAGTTGGGGAATAAGGATGTATTTATAACACTTCCTGCTAGGGTGAAATACCAGACATGACATGACAGATGTAACTTGATATGAGAAAAATTATCACCAAATAAATCTAGGAATACTGTACTTTTTAACTTGTTAATAAAGGTTGCTGTCTCAAATTACTTTTTTTTTTCTCACAGGTCAACTTCACTGGCGGCTGTCATCCTGACACCTTTGTGTCTACTGGTCTATATAGCTGATGTAGTGTTCCATATGGTGTTTCTTTCATGGAAAGTATTTTGGCAGTGGAATGAAAATAAATGGCAAAGGTATGTTTAAGTGGACTGTGCTGATACATTTGTCTTTGCATTGAAGGTATAAATGCTATATCATCCTTCCAGGTTGTGACCTGAGTAGGAGGTAGGCTTGTATTTGTTTTAAATGCTAGTGACAGTCACTTCTTGGATTAATGTTTGTGTTTGTTGTAATTCCTTAATGCCCACCCTCATGAACAAATAATCATTGCAAACAGTTAACCCAGCTAATGAGTTTGGTTTCAGATATTAAGACACATGGCATACAGTACATATACAGTGATGGTCTTATGATGAAACTTATAATAAGACCAGAATGAATACTTGAAGAAATTTTTAAAAGAAATATGAAGTATAAACTTTGAAACAACTACAAATAAAGAAAAATCTCACAAGTTTCTGGTGAGTTATGTGAAGAGGATATAAGAAGTATCTCTAGGAAGTAAACAAGAACATTGTGTGTGGTAGTATGTAAAAGTTTGTTTCCTAGGACACAAAATTGACATTTCATGCCTGGATGTGTTTTTTATTGTAAGTAGCGTTAAGTATTACCTTTTGTATCACACCTTATTAATTCCTCTACATCTGATTGGAGGATTGGTCTTCACATGCTAAGGGTTATTTGGTACTAACCCACGACCCTGGGTTAGTATATACTAACCCGCGGCGGTGACGCCAGCCATGGGGGCACATACAATCAAATTTTGACCAAAATCTATGATTTAGGAAGTAAGGTGTTATATATAAGAAATAATGAATTTTTTCCATTCGTGCGATAGTATGAATAATTTCATTCGTTGAAAGATTGAACGTTCTATTCAACTTTGCTTTGCCTCATTGAATAGATCGTTCAATCTTCCAACTCATGAAATTATTCATACTACCGCACTCATAAACATTCATTATTTGTATAACAATGCACCCAAACGTTATGGAATAGAAGTGAATTCAACACCATAAAGACAAAGATTCTCCACTAAATTTTTTATAAAGATCATGCTTACTTTTTAAGCAATTTTCATTTTGGAATTACTCTTAATTGCAGTTAGAAATGTTCATGTATAGTATGGTTGTACTCACCATCTGACACTTCCTAGTGTTTCCTTTGGTAACTAAATTAAAAAGTAGTTAACATAGTAGAAGGAAAACAGTAATTATAAGATTACCTCAGTGAAGATTGTTTTTTACCTTTCTTTCTGCAGGGTGGAATTTGTCTTTGTTATTATGTTTGTATTGGATTATATTATGTTAGTCATACAATGGATTCTTGCAAGGGTGAGTTCAATATTTTGTCTCCTATGTTTTATAAGAAATTTTGCTGAATAAATTTACTCAATTAAGTTTGCTTTGGATTATGATAACACAAACCTTGCACAATGTTTTCCTTTGTATTGGGGATGGAGGTTGGGAGAGGGTGTATGAACATTGTGTGTAGACAAGGAATTGGACAGACTAACCTTCAATTGCAGAACATACGTGGTTATGTTAATCTGAAGGATTCCCACTTAAAGAATATGGAACTGAGGTGCCACATAAGCAATTTTTTCATGTCCTATGAAAAAGGGTTGACATGTTCCTGAAAGTAGAATGGTTTTTCTAACACTGTCCTGTAAGTGCTACAAGTTTACATTTTAATAAACTCACACTAATGCTGCTGAAATGTTTATAAAATGAAATTGTGGTGTAGATGGTTTCTGTAGGTGTTCCTTTGAGCCTTAAATTAACTGCTTAGTTGACAAGCTTGCTCACTTTTTAAGTATCTTTATTTCTATGATGATCACAACAGGCACAAATATTAAGAATATGACAAAAAAGTGACTAAAGCAAGCCTAACTACTGGTTATTTCTTGTGATCAAAGTCAATGGGGTTTTAGTGTGTGATTTCTCATGCTTAAAACTCACCTACAGAAGATGTCCCATTGACTTACTGTGTAAAGGTGAGAAGGTGGTAGAACAACATACTTTGTTAAATGTCTTGCAGTATGAATATTTACATGCTGGGCCATTCAACAGTCAAGAAACAGCTTCAAATTAGGCTCATGAATAGTGAAGTTGGATGAATCTCACTCATTGTGTGCAGGTGTTAGAGTATGTAACATGCACATATTGGACACCTACAAAGGAAACTGACAATATAGTTTTAATATCTTTTTTCATGACAGCGTTTACTGCAGGTCTTCAGATGCCTGCGGGCAGGCATCATCCTCTGTAAACTGAAGAATGTCCAGCATGTTTATGATGTTGTCATGTCAATTGTCATTAAGTTAGGAAAGGTATGTTATTGATTATTTTCATAAAGTTTTGATAACTGAATATAACTTTACAGACATGTACTTTCACTTACTACACCTAATTTGCATGTAATTTGCGTACCATTGGAGTAGTTTTAGCATCGCGCCCCTATGTCTGCTATCTTGTCTCAACAATGCCCCACATTTGCTGTCCATGCAAATCCTTGTGTCTTGGAGGTGTTGGGGACTTAGAAGCACTGTCATTTTCTGTGAATTTGTGTGGTGTATCACTAAGTGCGTTATCTTTCTATATAGATATATCCTATTCCATATTGCTCTCTCCCCCTTCCCTCCTTGTGAATCCTCTGGGGTGGTAAAGCTTTGTATCCAGAATATTTGGTCATCTTAGTTATGATAACTGAATATCTAATCAAGTGAATCGAAACCATTTTAACATCTTATTTACTAGTAGGAAGTGGAAGGGTGGATATTTTGAAATAAAAACTGAAATTAATTTTGTAAAGATGGATACTCAAATCTGTTTTTAATGGTGTACAGAATGTATACATTGTACTTAGTGTTGTGCAATCCATGATCCTAGATATTTTAGATACTGGTGTTACAAAGCAAAACAAGAAGGCAATGCATGGAGTTGTATATCTCATGTCTCCCTTATGTTCTCTTGATATCTTAAGGTTAATCAAATTTTCCAGAGTACTGATGAGCAAATAATGGCAAACGACTACTTGTAGGTCAGCTGACTTTTGACCTGTAACCTGTGACTTTATCAATTACGCATGCACAAGTTTCTATAGTCAGGCATCTACCCACCAAGTTTGAACTTGATCAGACAAACTGTTAAGGAGTCGTTGGCGACACACATTTTAGTAAAATCTAGGACAATTTGACCTTCAATCTATATTTGACCTTTAACCTTGACCCCTAACAAAACCAAAATGCATCATTTCAAATGTCCAATCATTCCCTGCATATTATGTAGTTTTTGACCTTTTCTAACACTAATAGGCAAATAATGTCTAAGGTAATCATTAGGTTATTTCACCTTTGACTTCTAATCTTTAACATGTTGCATCTTTGATAAAACATGCTTAAGTTTTCATTTGCAAGTTCCTTTTCACCAAGTTTGAACTTGATCAGATTTACAGTTTAGGACAATGCCATGCAACACATTTTTTTTTACTAAGTTAGGCCAGTTGACCATTGACCTACATTTGACCCTTTACCTCAACCCATACCAATTTAAAAGCACTGTCTTAGCATTTGTCTTGCAGTTCTCTACATATAATGTGGTTTAATGAGGGATCCTTCATGATATGATATGCAAATGATGGTTAAAAACCAATCTTCAGGTTTTTGGTCTTTTGTACTCTTGACTTTTGATCTATGATGTCGTTAGTTGCATATGCACAAGTTTTTATGGTCATTTACCTATCCACTAAGTTTGAACTTGGAAGAACATTCACTTTTGGACCACTCAGAGAGCTATCCGGAGGCTTTTGCGTTCTGGACCTCCACCACTGACAGTGCTACAGAGGAAAGGTAGAGAAAAATGTTAGGTGAAGTATAATATTCCTATACATTGCATGTAGGGAAATGACATGATAATGTAGCAGCATAAATTATATGAGCAATAACAAAAATTTGACTTTTTTGTTCACAGGTATTCCTTATCATTATAGTATTTATCTTAATGTTCTCTGCTGTTGGTGTCAACCTTTTCATGAACTTTTACCACTGTATTGGTCAAAACACAACTCTTACGAATTGTACAGAAAGTGCTGATGAAATCTACACAGGGTAAGTTTATCCCCTACGTTAGTTGCACTGTAATTGGAATTAGTCAGTTGTGTCAGTTATTTCCATTAGGTGCAGGTTTGTAAACAGAATGATTGAAAACCAGTGTCCTTAGGAAAGGATACTTTCAAACTATGATGTGGGTCACTTTTGGAAATATTTCAACTGTTTATCAGGATGATTGCAACACTAGCTGATTACAGAAATTGATGCAACAAGAGCCTTAGAATTAAGTTACAAAATAAGCTATTTTGTATTTGGAAAATGGAAATTGACATGATACATATAATACTGAAGATTACATCTTCTAGCTCCAAACAAAAATCCTTTGAAATGAATTGCTTTCTTTGTATGGAGGTAATTGTGAAACATCGGTAACAGGCACCGAAGTAAAATCCGGACCATATTTGGAATACTCCAAGATAATCACATACCATTGGAAGTGATTGACTGCTGTTAGGGCAGTCCAATTTGAATTTTTTGCAGAGGGATTCTTTTATCCAACTGGGTTTATGGGTTCATTTATAACAAGCAGTTAGTTACCTGGAATTGTAAGTTTATCCAAAATTATGACAAATTTATTTGGCTTTTGGAGGGATGGAAATAGGTTTGATAAAGAAGGAGACATTTAACAGATGATATGAGCATGCAAGATGAAAACAACAAAACTAAGAAGCATAGGTATTGTGACATTCGCCAAGTTGATCAGCAAATTTGATGAATCAAAATCAAGAATACCAGTAGGTTATTTAGGTACAGTAGCTTTTAAGTTTATTCAAATTCTAGATTATATAAGGTTATATTTACCAGGAAAGGTTTTAGCACCTCAAGTCTTTGGTATGCCCCCAACTGAATGCTGTTTACTGACTTAAATGCTACTACATTTTAAGCCATGTATTGTTATTCTTTATGTAAACTCAATGAACTGATAGATCCCATGAGGTACAGTACATTGATCTCATAAGATACATTGATCTTTTGAGGTACATTCTTATCACGAGGTACATTGATCTTTCGCCTTACAGTGATATTACAAGGTACATTGATCTCATGAAGTACATTGATCTCATGAAGTACAGAGGTATCACAAGGTGCATTGATTCTATGAGTTATATTGATCTCACGAGGTACATTGATCTCATGAGGTACAGTAGTATAACAAGGTATGTTGATCTTATGAGGTGTAGTGATCTCATGAGGTACAGTACATTGATCTCACTAGGTTTCTTTGATCTCATGAGGCATATGTCTAACCCTCATATTTCACTTGATGAATCAAAATCAAGAATACCAGTAGGTTATTTAGGTACAGTAGGTTATTTAGGTACAGTAGCTTTTAAGTTAATTCAAATTCTAGATTATATAAGGTTATATTTACCAGGAAAGGTTTTAGCACCTCAAGTCTTTGGTATGCCCCCAACTGAATGCTGTTTACTGACCTAAATGCTGCTACATTTTAAGCCATGTGTTGTAATTCTTTATGTAAACTCAATGAAGTGATAGATCCCATGAGGTACAGTACATTGATCTCATAAGGTACATTGATCTTTTGAGGTACATTCTTATCACGAGGTACATTGATCTTTCACGGTACAGTGATATTACGAGGTACATTGATCTCACGAAATACAGAGGTATCACAAGGTGCATTGATCTTATGAGTTATATTGATCTCACGAGGTACATTGATATCACAAGATACATTGATCTCGTGAGGTACAGTAGTATAACAAGGTACATTGATCTCATGAGGTACAGTACATTGATCACACAAGGTTCATTGATCTCATGAGGCATATATCTAATCCTCATATTTCACTTGGCAGAAACACAATATGCCTACAGGATGACTCATAACATCCAGACTAAGGCAATACTTCACTGGCAATTTGTAGTCTACAGCTTTGTTAGTGCTAATCTTGTAACAATATTTAAGTTTTTGCTGTGGAATACACTACAATATTGGACTTGTCAGGGTACCTCAAGTCCAGTTGTGTTTCTAAAAGACTTAAAAGAAGGGTCTAAGCTCAAATCAAGTTTTGATATATTAGAGGGGTACTTATTCTAAGCAATCTGGGGAAATTCCCATTTAAATCCGATGTGTGGTTCTCAAGATATCAGCAGATCAAGTGATTTTGTTGTCCAAAAATATTTCTTGATGTCACATATAACTGCCTTTAAAAGATACTATTCTGTGAATGGAGTGACTGGCTTGGCTTTCAGCCATTATCTCGAATACTTTCTCGGATATTAGAAATTCAATAATCTCTTGTGTGTATGTTACTTTGTTGCTAAGCATAATGTGTATGTTGCTAAGTAAAATGTTGCTAAGCATAATTTCAAAAGTTTTTTTCTTTAACTTAGGGACAATCCATGGGCTGTGTGATTACACAGCTGGTATCTTTTCTTCCTTTGTTTGCCTTTTTCACTGTGATCTGTGCTTTATAGTTCATTTAAGTGTTGATTAAGATTACAGATAAAGCTACATGTGTTTGCTATCCCAGTACTCATGGTAAATTATTGTTAAACAACTACTGTTATAAAATTTGGAATTTTCTCCCCAACGAAATTGAAAAAATTAGAACATATGCTACTGTTAAGAGTAAGGTAAAAAATTACCTGATTGCTCAGTACACCAACTGAGTTTCCCTTTCTTTGTTGTTTTCTTAGTTGCCTTTTGTGTTCCTTTTTCTTATTTTCTTTTCTTGTTGTACTCTTTGTTGTTAAGTCTCTTTCTGGGCACTAGCTCGTTAAACAGTTGTTTTTCTAGTGTCCTGTCCGTTTTTGTATTTCTAATACAGTTTATATTTGTATGGATGAAATAAATGAAATAAATGAAATGAGACTTATGTGAGACCATGAAGATGCATAACTATCATTAGTATTTGTTTGCACCTTACCGTTAAAAAATGTTTGTCACTTTTTTCTCTAGGTCCTTTGATAATGTTGCCATCACCTTTCTGAGATTGTTTGTGCTACTGTCTACTGAAAACTACCCAGTAAGTTGAGAACCATTTATATGACTGTCAGATTGCTGATGTCTAGTGTCTTGTCAAACATTTTGTACTTATACGTGTGTTTGCCAGAACTTAACTGTTTTGGATTCTTCCATTAAAGAAATGAGTATTAGCTAGTTGTTAATTAGATAGAGTGTGTGATAATAGTAACAGTTGCAACTTGCAAGTAGGCTGTACATTGTGATAGATAGTTGTAGCATGGGCATGCCATAGGTACTTACCTACAAACAGGTACAGAGAACTTCAAGTGACACCCAGAGATTACTTGGCAAACACATACTAAACTGTACTTACACTAGAAGTGAAATGTGTTCCATCTTGCAGTAGCAACCACAAGAGTGGCTTTACATGCATACACAACACATCCTGCATAGGCATACATACACAACACATCCTACATGTAGGACTAGGTCGCAGTTTCATTTCAATACTATTGGTTTGAGTTGGTTTATCACATACGTGTACTTCTACTAATTATTTTATTCTGAAATAATTCCATTATCCATGAGTATATAAATGTTGCCACATGTATCATAATGGTGAGATATCTGAAGTAATTTTTTCTGTATCTTTGATAGGAATTTATGATTCCAGCTTACTCACAAAGCAAAGCAACTTTCATCTACTTTGGTATCTTCCTATTTGTGGGAGTCTTCTTCTTGACAGCAATCTTGCTAGCTATTGTTGTAGATAGTTACTGGTAAGTCAAAAGTACTTCAACATCTAAAATGCATTTAATTAGGAGCCACAGAGTAACGAGTACACAATACTTAATTCCAAATATGTGTGAGAGCTTTGAAGATAAACACAAGCTCATGAGGTGAATAATGTAAATGGAGCAACTAGGAATATGCCAGAGTATTCTCTAGTGCAATATTCTCAAGAAAAGTCTCCATGTGGATTTCCATACTAAACTATTATACCAACTAGGTCAAGGTCCTGGATTCTTCAATGGTGGCCCCTGTGCCACATCTGGCCAGCGAGGCAATCCAGTCCAGCCCACAAGATTTGGATCTTAAACAAAACTTGAGGAGAAAATAAATCTACAAGTGGTTATTATCCATCTTTGAGAGATATTTTAATTTAGAAAGAAGTATATATTATTTTATTGAAAATTAAGCAAAACAATAGTAAAATTGGCCAAAAGCAATATTTTTCAGCACTCTGAAATTGTCAGACAAAATTCTGCTCTCCCCACTGTTGCACACTCTTTTCAAGGTTGATTTTCACCTCTGAATCTGGCATGAGTTTATCACCCTCTTTGCATAGCCCAAGATTGTGGCTGCTACCAAAAAATGGTAACAATTTGATACCTATGATCATCTGTTTAAGTGCACTTCAGTAGGATGTAGAAATGAGTATATGCATCTTTCTAATAAACAGCATTTTGTACATACCCCAGAGCTGCAGGACATTGCCCTTTTTTCTACTGGGCATTGCCATGGACCCCACCAGGGGGCTTCAGAGGGACAATAAACACCATGCTAAGTAGAATACTTTGTGTCCCATGGGGTTGTTAAGTCATTTAAAAATGAGACCCTCAGATAAATCTACCACTCTGTCTGTGGGCAGAGATTTTCCTGCTGAAAAATGAGGCCTGCCAACAGAAATAATTAAGAATCCCAGCTCTCAATTTTATTTGCATCTGAAGTTATGTAATTTGTATGTAGTAACTTTTTGCAAATGACAAATTGTAACTGATTTTGTTTATTTCCAGCCCTTTAAACTGTGTGGTCTTCCTTTGCAAAATTGTTTGTGTGACTTAGGGTTTACATGTGTACCTTCTTACTTCTCCCAGGGAATTTGCAAAGAAGCATGTGAAAGAAGAAAGAGGAAGAGAAAGGGCAGAGCTTGCTAAAGCCTGGAATCTCTTGGATCCACTTGGTAAAGGAAGCCTTCCAATCACTGATGACAGATTCCTCAAGTTATTTAAAATCCTGAAACCTTCAGTGAGTTATTTTGATGAATCCTACACAGTTTCTTGTAACAAAACCCTGTCACATGTTTAATATGAGATACCAAATGCTCTCGCAAAACTGATGAAGTGTATTCAGTGATGTTAAGGCTGCTTTCAGCTATGTGTGGTGTAGTGTAAATTTGTTATGATATGAAAGAGTCCTAGGATCATAGTAGAGCTGGTTGAATGATACTAAACTTTATATATTTCCGTAGATATTACTGCTACAAATGAGTGATACATCTTGGTAAAAGATTGTAATTTATTTTCAATGGAAATCATGGGGATCACATGCTTTTGGTTTGTCCAGTTCAAGCCTGACCAGTCTCTGTTTGGTATAAAAGAGAGGTTTGCTTTTAAATTCCATGCCAACAGAATACTGAAGATATGAATATGCAACTTATCAGTTACTTGGACAGCAATAATGATGGTGAGATAGATTCTCTTGAGTGGACCATCCGACTTAATGAAACTCTTAGCTTTGAGTTTGAAATGGAAGACTTCAGAAAGGATGTAAGTGAGATGATTGTTGAAATAACATTTTTTTTTTTTTTTGTGAAGGAAATGTAATGACCTGTAGCAAATTTTACAATAGGAGAAAACAACTGTTAACCCTTTAGTAGCCATCCCTGATTCTTGTAGTGTACACTGTGCATCCAGCTAGGTTAACACAGCTATTGAAGTAATGGGCTATGCATGTATAATGTTAAATGGGTTATTATCTAAACACAGAAGTTGAAATGAACCTAAAAAATGTAGCAAATACAGGGTTGCTTAGAGTGCAGTTCTGTACAAATAAATTCAAAATGGCTGCTGATTATCTTGATTTGCAGAACAGCACCTGTACAGATGCATGATTTAAACTCACCAAGAAATTGCAAATTTTGCCATGAAGTATGGTCGTACCTATTGGCAGAGCCCTTGTAACCACACAGAATGCTCAGAGGCATATTTTCTGAATAAATATCTCTGTGATTTTTTTTGGGCCATTACAAGAGCTTCCTGTGCTGTTTCTTGAATTGGCATTGCTGAGCCAGACTTCCACTGGGTGCTGCCAACTTGTTTGCTACATAAATCTTGACCAGTTGAAGTAATGCAAAAACATCCAATGGTGAAACCTTTTCAATGTACAGAAAGCCACAGCATTTCAAATGCAATAGGTTCAATACATTATAGTATGTATGTGGCTGTGAGTGCAACATTAGACTCATAGGTAATATTATATAGCTGGCTGTGAATGAGTTAGGTCACATTCTTTACCAACGTGTATGTAATGGTTGTGACAAATTTATAAATGGCATGTGTTAACTGTACAGTAATAAAACATGGCTTGGCTAAGAGAGCTACCTGCTCCACTGATGTGTTGCACATAGCAGTATGAGTTTCAACATGCTTCTGAATGTACTCTGGTATATACTTTATTCATTACAATAATGCAGCACTCCTGATGCTGACTTGTACCTAGCTAGGTTTTTAACTGGGCTCTCTTATATGCCATTCTTTTTATATTCCTGATTCCCAATTCATTACATCTGCAAAGATGGAGTCCAGTTTATAGTGCTATGCACATTGCACAAAGACGACAGAATAAGTTATGTGCTTTTGAACTATATCTGTACTTAGCATGTGAAATTTAAGGAGTTGAGTGTCATCTTGAAATGTTGAGAATATTATTTTCACGGTGCTTTTCTTATTTCTTCCTAGCAATGTGGTCCAAAATGGATGCGAACAGTTGGTGGCTTTGCACAGAAGATTGTTAGATCAGATATTTTTGCAAGAATTATTTTAATTCTTATTGTTTTGCACTGGTAAGTCAATTTACTTGTTTCTTATACTGTCATTAAGTTTTAAGCAAACATTTGTCTCCAAGTTTTCCTGCCAACTTTATCTAGATCTAAGATAATTTGTCTGACAGCTCCATGTTATAATATTGAACAATGTATTTACCTCAAAAAATTATCAAGTGCTCCTAGTTTGAAGCATTTTGGAGTAACATCAGAATGATTTTTATTGCTATGTGCAGTCAATAGAGACTATTAAAGAGGTAGGTGACAAGAGTGTTCTGTGTGTAAATGCTTCCCATATGAAAAGATGGACTAAAACTAAAAAAAAAAAAAAAATGCATAAGGTTCTGTCATTTTATGTAGAAGGATGGTGTTTTGGAATTAACCCGTTAACTGCGGAATTAAACTCTCCCATGCACGCAATTCACTGGTTACGTACGCTCCGGAAGAGCTCCCTCTTTTTCTCTCGGTGAAACAGCCGCCTCTCT
Organism: Holothuria glaberrima; assembly: GCA_009936505.3. Lineage (NCBI taxonomy): Eukaryota > Metazoa > Echinodermata > Holothuroidea > Aspidochirotida > Holothuriidae > Holothuria > Holothuria glaberrima. The sequence continues at coordinate 29,238 of WURT03660360.1, forward strand.
GCGCAGACTCTGAATGGTGACGTTGAATGATGCTCCTGCCAAGTTTCGCTGTATGTAGGAAGGCATTTCTGGTAACTACTTGCAGTTTCAAGCTGTGCATGCACCAGTCAAGAGGTGTCTGAGAGACAGCTCTCCCGCGTGGTTGTCTGTGACGGATATATTCGTCGTTCGCAGTTAACGGGTTAAGTTAAAGCGAGGTGTTTTCCTGACACTTAAATCTTAACACTTGTTGTGTTGAAAACTCTTTCTGGGTACTATGAAAAAGTGAGACCATTTAAGCTCTTGTGTTATATTCCAGTATTTCATAGTTGTATGCTGTTTCTTTTGTATGGGGAAGTAATTGTGTCTACTTGCCGCAAAATGTGCTTTGTTTTTTCTCTTTGCAGTGCTCTCTTTTGCTTGATGTGGTATGGTATGCCATACTCTGTTAGTCTCATAATCCAAATTGCTAAAACAGTGGTTTTAGCAGTGTTTATGGTAAGTCTTCTTTGTAAATTTATTCACATAAAAAATTCTGAGGATTCAATATTAATTCAAGATTAATTTCATAGGAATCAACATACCACTAGGTTATTCTTTTGAGAGTATAGGATCGTAATAGGCAGTAAGTGTTATGACTATCTGATATTCTCTTCTGTTTGTGGACTTAGTATGTGTACTAGTAGTTGCTGCTAATGCTTTACACAATGGATATGAATTTTTAACTTATCAAGCATGTACATTTCATTTTGTTTTTACAGGTTGAAATTGTATTAAGTGTATTTGGAGAATGCCTGAACCTGCTCCATGTGATTGAAGTGCTGGACATTTTACTCATTCTGATTGCTGTAGCAGCTAATGTTGCTTGGTATATTACTGTTGATGACTACAGAGGTATTTGTAATGTCATCTCAGGAGTAGCTGTGGCTTTCAGAGTCGGCTTCAACTCCCTCCAGGTAAAACTAGCATCACTTCTTTTTCATTTCTTAAACCTGTTAAAAAGTTGTCAAGTATGACAGCTCTTTCTCAGCTAACAAAAAGTGTTCCCTTGACTTTGAAGTCAGCTATGTTTCAATACATTTTAAATTATTAGACCAATGGAATAATGGCCAATAGGTCAGTGGCACATTGGCGGTAATCAAAAACTCAACATTAACTGCTTACTTAATGAAGGAGCTATCTCTTGAGTCTGTTGAAACATTTCTAACCTCAGGTTAATGCTATAGTTGGAAAGCAACTCTTCTTAGTTGCTAGTGTTCATTGTGCAATTTATAGATCTTAAACAATGTAGAGAATAGTTTCCCCCACAATTTGTGAGAAATTTTGACCAAAGCACTATTCTTATGATTGTGGGACTGTTCATGTGCTTTGTTGCAGTCTTGATAATCCATTAAACTGCCATGTATTGTTAAAGTGTCATGTACTCTGCAATAATTTTTCTGTATGAATGTTTATGTTTATCTATTACATCATTCTCTCAACAGACCAAGAAGACTGTTGTTATGTTTTTTACCAAGATATTCCCTGTCATGTCTGACCTTATCATCCTTATTCTCATCATTGGGTAAGTTCATCCTTGTTCCCGATGTTTATATGTCATGAAGCAGTCTAGCTAGAATATGCTAATCATAGAGAAAATAAACAAAAGAAGACCTTTCCAAACATTTTTGTAGGAAAAGGCTTAAAAATATACCATAGATTCCATACTCTTAACATAATGCAAACTATTCAATACTCTGCAATGATCTCTCTTTAATGATACCCTTCCATCAAATCTATCATTCATTTCAAGTGATTCATACACCAATTCTTGAACTACAACATGCAAACTAGCCCAGTCGTTCAAGTAGTGGAATGGACATCAGTACCACCTTTTCTGCCTGTAAGGAATACCTCTGAAGTCCTGTTTCTGGCCCAAAATGCAGGAGACAAAATATCTAATTGCAGGGCTTCATTTTAACAGTTGTCAGGTGGCCCGAGACAACCAAAATATGTGGGGGACAACCAGACAGTATACAGTTGGTTCATGCAAAAAGACAACAATTGGCCTAGAGGCTTACTGCAAAATTTGTTTTTGGGCAACTAAATTTTCTTCTCGACTACCAAAAAATGGCACACAGGTTGTCCGATGGACAACCATAAAATTTTCCAAAAATCAAGGCCTGAGTTAATTTTGTAACTTTAGCATCATTACATGCTCTACTGCTCAGATTGGTTCTTAAATAGCTGCCAATTACCTTCCAAGAGTAAATAAAGACTTTGAGTACAACAGTACATAGTATACTATACAGAATGCACTGTACGTAGTTGGTACAGTTTGTCAGTATTAGAGCAGGTGTAGCCACAATCATACAGTGCACTCAGGAGTGGATCCTACTACTGGCAGTGCTTTTGTTAGTTAACATACCCTTCAGTGACAAATAATCACTTCTCCAGTAAATTTGAGGATTGTTCTTTGGTAGGCTGGATTGGCCATCATGGGAAAACTGTTATGTATAATTAAGCTGTGTACATATCAGTGAGTTATATTTGAACTAAGTACATTTAGTGGATAAAGTTATAGTTGTATACACTTTCACAACAATAATTATTGTAATTGCAACCGCCTACATTTAACAAAAATTTTTTTGACCCATTTCAGGTATTTTTATTCTGTACTTGGTTGGGAGTCATTTTCTCATGTACAGCCAAATGCAAGCTATGAGGCTGACCACTACAACTATGAATGTGGCTTAGGTTTTGAAACATTTGCGTGAGTAAAAGTAATTTAAGAAACAAAGATAGATGTGAGATAAATTGGAGATATGAAGCCATTTTTGCAGTCTTAATGTATCAGTTAATAGCGACTGTATCTGTGAATAACAAACATTTTGTTGACATAAAGATATGCAGTAGTATTATGTGATATCATTGAAAAATTTTCTACAAGAAATGAGAGAAGATTATTGTAGTACCTTTAAATTTATATGGCAAGCTTTAGTTTTTTCAGCATACTGAACTTTATCATATTCAAAACTAGATGTTGCAACTTATTTTTAGAAAACTATGAAATACTGATGACACTTAACATGCGTACTTCTTTTCTAGGTGTTCCATGCTTATTGTGTTTCAAATAGTTACAACAAGTAACTGGCATGAGATCATGAATTCGGTGAGTGTTTTTTCTTCATAACTTTAATGATTGGCACTAAGTAAGCTTAGGAGACTCCAGTATCTCTGGAGGCACCAGGTGCCTTCAACCTAACAATAATATCATGATTGCTGCAAGCATATTCACAGTAATAGGGGTCAAATACCAGCCTACCAATGAGTATTCAATACTATTACACCACTAGGTCTACAGTGGTGGGTTTTGCTAAACTGGCCATTTTACAGATTTATTAGATGGTCAACTGAAGATAAAACCAGCAATTGGATGGAGAGTAGTGCCAAAACAAGCAGCTTTTAAAATACCTAACTAAAGAACACAAATGTAAACCTTGTAAAACATGCTTTCATCTTGAAATTTCACCTGAGATGTAACTCAGAGGGAAGTGGAGTCACAATGTGACTGTCTGCCAGTAGTAATGGCTCTGAAGTAAAGTCTCATAAACTCACCATGTTAAGGTAGCGGTGAGTATTGTAAGTGAATTATTTTGTTGTTTCTTTATTGTCCATCATGGTGATTTATAGAATTATTTTAATTCTTCAGGCAATGTTGTCAACTTCCTCATGGGCTTGTGTCTATTTTGTTACCTGTTTCCTTGTCATCAATATGGTTGTTATGAAGTAAGTATTCCTTATATATCTCATCAAATTCAGTTACTTTCCGCCCCTAAAAAATGTTCTTTCCCCCCCTTTTTTTTTGGGGGGGGTGGAAAATACCAGTCGGAGAGGAAGAAAGTAACAGCCGAGAATGGAATACTGTACGAGATGAAGGCTTCATAAACTCCAACTTAGATTTTCTGATCATTGAACATCTCTGCAGTTAACATCAATACATTGATGTCTTTTGCACAACAGTCTGTAGGCCTAGTCAGTACCCAGTGCTTCGGCAGATGGCATATGCTAACTTCTATCTCTCTAGCACTGTAATGAGTATGTGAATACGTACATACACATACATAAAACGTATACAGTATGATGTCCAGTGCTGTGAATAAATTCTACACACGTGTAACACTAAAGCTAGATCATACAATCCATTCTTCTCTACGTGATATCCGTAAAAGGTCCTACAATTCATCATCCTGTTGGTCCTAAAAATGAAAAGAAAGTTGGTACACTTATAAGTTAATCTTTAATTTAAATTATCTTTAATCTAAATCTTTAATCTAAATTACTGCCCCAGTAATTTTAGGGGTGGAAATTTAGTGGCGGAAACTACCGGGTAGCGTAAAGTAATGGTACCCTATCTCATCAACCCAATTCGACACCCTCTGAGATTTCAGTTCATAGTAGCAATAAATAATACTTGGATACATGGGATTTAGAGAGCACTTGTATCTACTCTGTGAAATGTGCAAGGTGATATACATACATTATTCACGATCTGTTCATTCCAAAGATCAACCCCAAGCCCTCTGTTACTAGGTTCCTGATGTTGTTTGCATGGGTTCCTGGAATAATACATACCAGAATGCTACTAAAGATATTACTATTTTAGAACAAATGTTAACTTGGATTGAAAGTTGAAAGGTTTGAGCTCCTGCACTGTTGTAGCTCTAGTTAAAGTTTTTTTGTGTGACTTGACTGGGATCAGATCCTCGGGTCTTCTGGTTGAGAGGTATATGTTGACTAACCACTTCGCCATAATTCATGTAAAATAATGTTTTCTTCACTTGCTTTAAATTTTTTGTGTCACAATCAACATAACTTAAAGATATTTATACAGTACTATTGCACACAGAACCTAGTTACTTTTCTTTCTGGACAATAACAAAAGGAGTATGGAAAAAAAACTTGTGAAAATAAATAACTTCATTTATATTATTACATTATTTTGTCGTGGATGAGTCCTTCTTTTTGGACAAGTGATTGTAATTGAATCTTTTTTACCTTCTTCTTTTGTACAGTCTGTTTGTTGCCATTGCCATTGAAGCTTTCAATAAACTTGGTAAAGAAAAGGAATTGGAAACAGAAAACTCAAACACACAAAACTCAGAACAACAGGAAGAGGTAATCACCATTGACCTGATTTTTTAATCCAGTGAAAGTTTAGTTAAGGTTATTCCAGAAAAAGTTTTTAATACTTCCCTGAGAATTACAAAAGTGTCCAGTAGTGTTAAAAATTTATCTACAGTCATGGTGAAGTAGGACAGTAGCATTGGGCAGATCCTTAAACATTAAACATCATGTGCAGTCAACTGTAATGGAAGCATTTCTGTAATGAACTGAGTATTTTACAAATAGCAAAAGCTTGGGGTAAATTTCTTTGTGGAAGTTTTTGAAAAGTGACTTAAAAAAATCAGCACTTAAAGTAGATATTTTACAGAGAGATGGTATTTACCTGGCAGTTTGGTATTGCGGTACCGTGAAGGACACGGTAAAATTGTGTAATTTTCTGAAAATATACCATCAAAGTTCCCAGATAAGTTCTTTCATGACAAATACTGTTTTATCTTTGCAGGCTACAATTGCAGACTCTGCTAAAACTTTCCTCAACAATCTCTTTGAAAGTTCAAAGGTAAGTATTCTTTCTTCAACTGATTCATATTTAAGTATGAGAGAGGGCAAAACTTGGCATATAACAAATTTACATTGTATTTGGTTTTACAGATCAACAATTTCTCATGAAAGTTGGCATTACAGCAAATGGAGTGAAGTTAGAGTGCCTGGTGTTTAAATCCTAGAAGGATCTTCCTGAAGAGCAATGAAAAAAAAAAAGTGTGAAAGGTGGAAACACTGATTGCTTTAATAAACCCATTTGGTGTTCATTAAGAGTCTGTCAATACCAAGAAGTATAGGGTTACGGCTGTAGCAAATACACAACTACCTAGACAAAGAAATACTTAGTGCAGTTGTACTACCACCAAATGGTAGTTGTTGGTAGTGTGGGGTAAATTAAATGTGTTGTGAATTGTGCATAATTGCATGAAAGAAAATCTTTTCATTTGTGCCATAGGATACAGGTATGTTATAGCCATACTCCAACATCATTATGATCTCAATTAATGTCAGGTGCTTCACTCTCGTTGCTATTTATCTGTTGTGTTCCATATGTAGGCTGAACAGAGCAAAGAAAGAATACAAAGAGCTGGAGGAAGTCCTAGAATGAGGAGACCAAGTCGAGTGGTATGCTTTCTTTGATGATTTCAAGATCTTCTTTGCTGTGTCAACTCACCCTCTTCTTTAATATGTTTATCTTGTGGTGAACTCTGTTTAATTGTTTTGTTAGCACCCTTCTCTCTGGTTATTGGTCTTCAACTTACTTTTATCAAAGAAATCTGAAGTATAACTATTAAGGTTTAAATTGTGGGAAAGAATTGGAGCAAAATATCAAGTGTGTATCCATGGGGAAGTAAAAAATTCATTCTGTCATCCAGTTCATACCCACTGGGCTGTATGTACATTGTGATTTGACTTGATAGCTTTTATGTCAGCTGATCAAATCTATCAAGCAAAAACTTGCCTTCTAATGAGGTCATGTTTTCAACAAAATGATCAAAATTCATTCTAAAATCTGATTAGTTTAAATATTAAATTGCAATCAATGAAGTTTCTTTGACTGTTTGACATCTGTTTAAGATCCATCAGTTTTCTTTGAGACTGGTTTTTTTTCAACTTGAAATTAACATTTTGTCAGGAGAGGCATGCAATTTAAATATCAGTCTTTATCTTTCTCTTGTTATGTTGCTGTGTTTTTTCTCACTGTACTTGCACCTGGAGTGATAATTTGTTTGTTTTCAGAGTGTTACTATGCAACACATTCCTCTTCCTGGGTTGGTCTTTGAGGAGCCTAGTCCTATCCATCTTACACCAATCACTCCTATCACTAATCATGTGAGTCTCATGGTTTCTTGTTTTGTTTCTGACAATATTTAAAGGGAAAATGCAATCATCTCAAGCTGGACTAGTATACTTTTCTTTTCTTATCATAAGTGGCTTTTTGATTCCTTGACATAGTCAGAGGAATCTATGTGATGGTGATGTAGTGTGTGTGTATGTATATATGTGTGTGTGTATGTGACACTTTGCTTGAAAACACAGTATCTCCAGAAGGGTAACCTCTAGGGATCTAATACTTGGCATGTAGATACCCCTTACTGAGTAGATGGTCCCTATTGTTTTTGGTGAAGGTCAAAGGTCATTTGGGGTCAGGAGAGGTCAAAAGGTCAAAACCTTTTATACTCAATATCTCGAGAAGGGTAACTGTGAGTGATCTCGTACTAAGCATGTGAATTGCCCATATTACGTAGATGATTCCGATCGTTTTTGATGGACTTCAAAGGTCATTTGGGGTCACCAGAGGTCAAATACTGAACACTCGGAAATTGCTTGCAAACTCAATATACCAGGCGGTGACTTTTTTTTTCGTAGGATGGCAGTGGATGACCAGCTCCAATGGACCAATCAGTTGTTTTGAAATAGGACAAAATATCCCTAATTCCAATAACAGCTTTTCTATCCTTTTTTGTAAGTCTGACAGTGGAGTATGAAAGAACAGGTCTGTCAGCAGCTGTCAATTACTGATCATTTGTTATTTACATCGTTAGGTGTCGTTCACAATCAGTAATCCTCATTTAACAAAAGAACTGCCCGCTGTGTGGATGTGATTGCAACTCACCGCTGCGGTATTCGACGCCAATTCCCTTTGCTATCCTATGATAAAAAACTTGCCCGCTCGATTTTGTACATACGTATTACAAGGTTTCCTTCACTATTGCTACTTCTTCTGCACACAGTCATATGCCTTACATAGCGCATGCACACTGTAAATTTCATGCATACCTACCTACGCAATACCCGCCGATAAGTACTGTATGTACCTGTAGCACTGTGGCTTTTGTTGCTGCGTAAGATCTGTATATACACAAGGCACAACGATTTGGAAACATTCGTTCGGTTGTTGGAAGCCCAACAGTTGAGTTACGATTTCGGCAATATTTTTCAAGTTTGCTTGAACAGAAATTAACTACACTTGTTCACGGTTTGTCTGTCTTTTTTCAGATGGGCATTTCTCATTTTTGTGGTGACAATATTAGGCCTATAGACTAGGTAACTTATGGTGTTCTCTCCTCTACTACAGTACTGTATTACTATTAGTGTTAGCCTAGCCTAGGCTATAGAGTAACTTACTGTCACTGTTTTACTGTTAGGCTACGCTTAAGGTTAACTAAGTTACAGTCAGACCCGGCGCTATCAGTCTGAAGAAAAAACATCGCAGGGAAAAACTTCGCATGTAACGCTCTTGAAAATATTCCATCGGGCTTATTAAAAGGTTTTTTAACACAAGCTCTTAGTACGTATAGGCCTAGCCTAGGCCTAAGGAATATTTTGTCCACTCTGCCTAGGCCTAGATAAATTCGGGACGGCTCTGAATATGACGATCATTTCATATCACGTAGGCTATATACATGTTGGGTATTTTCGTACGTTGGGTGATTTCGCACAGTCCCATAATCTAGCCATACCATACTCACCAGGCTAGGCAGATTTTTCAGTCTAGCATGTTTATGACTATGAAC